>VDFB02204721.1:78709-274019 GCA_007258455.2 Sequoia sempervirens | reverse complement strand
TAATTCATACACACCATGAAGAGAGAATCACGAAAATCATAGGGCACTCACAAGCGAGTGATGCAATATCATTCTCTTCACCAATACAATGTCACATCAATTGACGAGATAATATATCAATTAAACTACAATAAGCAAATATAGCAATGCCATCACAAATAAACAACTATGCAAACATAAAGCATATTAACATAATCACCATGCATATAATGCCATCACATCACTATAGTTTATCATCTAATCAATATAGAACAAACCATAACATAAAAACATAGTCTATCAGCATCCGAAAGGTCAAGAAAACATAAATAAATCGAGGGGTGTCACAAGCATCGAGAAACCTTAGGAATTCTAAGAAAAATAAAACAAGGGAAACCCTAGATGAGTCTCCTAAGAAAAAGAAGGCCAACTCCAAAGTGAGTGACATGACACTAAAAAAGGGTAAAGGAACACCCCCAACCAAGCCAAAGAAACAAAAAACTCCCACTTCCACTAAGCTGGATAAACTTGTAGAAGGGCCGGGCTCAATGATCAGATGTGGGAACACCACCATGAACTCGCCGAGAAAGGGAGAAAGATAGATAGATAACTCTATAGTTAGTGTAGACACCTAAATTTGGACACTTAATTTATCCAAATTTATCACTTTTCATCTAAACGCCCTCTATCCAAGTTAATTGCTAATATTACTATTATTTAATTAATGTAATTCTTGAATTTTACAATCCCTAAGGTATTTAATTAATAATTAAATACTTTACTCTTTAACCTCCTTTTCATCAAATAAATTAAATAAATAATACATTTATTTAATTTCACATATCATTTTCATCTAATCCTAATCCATTCCCTAATTTTTCTTTAACAATGTGCACATGCCTCAATCCCGATTACTAGATGTCACATCCTCCAACTTCGCAAGCTGGCCTCTAATCCCTCATTTCATCTCTACCCCAATGTTACTCAATCTTAATCAGCACCTTGGTCAACTCTTCCCATCCCCCAAGGAATTTTTAATTCCTTTTTATTCCTCCAAGAATCCTCTTTTCCCATGCATCTTCTAGAACCTTTGACTTGTCACATCAAGTCACATGTGACAAACTCCCACCTTGTGGGAACATTGTCTTATCCACCAGATTCTTCCAATCATTGTGAATTTTTAATTCACTTTTATTCACCCAAGATTCTTCCCATCTCCCAATGTACTTGCAAGGTACTTGTACTTCCTCCACAACATGTACTTCTCTTCCACCTCACTTACACCTCATCTCCCCTTAGCCACTTCACCATCCACATGTCAAGATGTGAGGGCTTGTGGGTTCTCAACCCACCATAGCCCTTCATCTTGACCTTGTTGGATGAATCTCAACCGTCGAATTCTCTAGAGAATTCAAATTCTCCTATAAATACCCCCCTTCTCAAGGGCATTTTCAACACTTTTTGATTTGAGCAACCTTATGCTGCCAATTCGCATTCTCAAGCACTTGTTATCATTTAGCCATTCACTTTGATCATTTTGGACATTCAATCTTGCATCTAGCTACATCACAAGCCATCCAAGGAGCACACAAATCCATCAAAATCAAGGGTCAACCAAGGAGTCTCCAACAGTAAGGAAGGTATAATCATTTGCATCTTGTTTTATCTACTTTCCTTCTTGTTTTATCACTCTTTAGGCTAATCTTGAAGTGTCCTTAGTCTTTTATCATTCGCATTTTAAGTTATTTTGCACATTAGAGTAGGGTAAAATTCTAAGGTACACATTTTTGGCATGCCCGGTGGGACCCACAAACGGGTTCTTGCATTTAACCTTCGTTTTTGCTAAGAATTTTGCAAGAAAAGGTCGCAGAAAGGCGGAAGCGCCCTCTGCTTTACCGCAGAAAGGTAGAAGCTCCCTCTGCTCCATTGCAGAAAGGCGGAAGCACCCTCTTGTCCACTGTAGAAAGGCGGCAACGCCCTATATCTGACAATTTCATTTTCTTCTAACAGTTTGTTGTAGTTAGGTGTATACTTAGAAGGTTTTTTCTAACACTTTCTTGTAGTGGGACGTACAACTTTCCTTTTTAAAAAATCTGATAAACTTTCCTGTAGAGGGGTGGATACGCCCTTTCATTTTGAAAGGCTCTTTGACTCTAACCTCTTGCTGCAAAAAGGCGGAAGCGCCCTCTAACCTCTTGCTGTAGAAAGGTGGAAGCGCCTTCTACTTTACTGCAGAAAGGCGGAAGCGCCCGCTAACCTCTTGCTGCAGAAAGGCGAAAACGCCCTAAAATAGCACAGTTTGGAAGGTAAAATAGTCATTTTAACTTCGTTTTTGCTCTCATTTTTTGCTATTTTCAAGTAGTAACCCTCTAACATTGTTTTGGAAAGAGTATTGGTGTTTTTTCTAACATTTTGCAGCATATTATGGTGTAATTGACCAAGAACGAAGAAAAAGATAGCTAACATTTGTTTGCAGGGCCATCTATTTGATCAGATTTTCAAAAATTATCCTTGTTGTTTTGGAACATAGTCTAATTAGGGGGAGTAAACTTCGTTGCTTACTATGATTGTTTATTCTTGTGTTACCCAAGGGGGCATTAATTTGTTTTCACTTTCCCCTTGCACTTCGTGTGAGCCTGGGGAGTAGTTGGAAGCGGTTAGTGTCTTCTTTTTAATGGGACTTGCTTGGGGATTTCATCACCCTAAGGGACGATTCCAACCACGCGTACCGGCAGGGTATATAAAGGAGGGAGAACGAAAGTTGTACCCCAATCCAGTCACGTCGTAATTGGTGGAGCGTTGAAACTAGTGTGATACCTAGATAGAAGTGAAGAGTTGGTCCGAGCTTTTCAGTATCTCGCTGGGGTTCCCGACTCACGCTTGTGATGGGCTAGTGTTCATGGTTGTGCCTCACGTACCAAGAGTATATCTAGGACTCCCTAGAAGTCTTGTGCATCCTAGATTAAGACCTTTCTTGGCCATACCCTTAACATTAATCATAGGATTGTGCTTGCTTGAAAGTGTTTTTCTTGTGCAAAATCTGTGAAATCTTTGATACTTACTTTATCATTTTGTGTCCTTGCCATAGCCATTGCCATCAAAATCAAGCTATGTCTTACCGCAGAAAGGTGGAAGTGCCCCTCTTTTTGCTGCAGAAAGGCGGAAGCACCCCCTGTTTTGCTGCAGAAAGGCGGAAGTGCCCTCTGTTTTGCTGCAGAATGGCGGAAGCGCCCCTGTTTTACTACAGAAAAGAGGAAGCGCCCCCTGTTTTGCTGCAGAAAGGCGGAAGCGCCCCTAATTTTTTGTAGAAAGTTGTCAACGCCCCTGATTTTTGCTGCAGAGGGGCGGATTTGCCCTCCTGAACACCCGAAATTGCCTTATTTAGATCCATTTAGCCTCTAAACTATCATTTAATCATCCCCAACCATTATCTCATCATCTTAAGCCTCCATTTTGTCATTCTAAGCCTCACAAAACCTCCATTTGATCTGTTTAAACCTCCATCTTATCATTCCAAATCTTTGTTTAACCATTATAAATCCCCACTCATTCTTCCCAATCATCTTCAATCCACCTGTTCATTCTAATTTCCTCATATTCCATTCAAAAGTCCCTACCATCACCTAACAAACATCATAATTTTATCGTTTACATCGCCAAACACCACTCATAACCAAACCGCCTTAAACTTGTATTACAAAGTGGTTACCCAAATTGACCATAACACTTGAATTTGATTATTAGTCTTTAACTTCGACCCTAATCTTCGCTTCCATCTTGAGGTGAATTCGGTGTCGTATGTTATCATCCTCGGCCCAATCAATCCATTCTTATCTTAAGGTGGATTCGATGTCGTAATCATCCTCTTAATCAATCAAAGCTCTGGGTCACTAAAGATAAATTCCTTTGATCAAGCTTAAGGTCTCTCTCGCATCTTTCATCATCCAATCATACCCATCCAATCATCCAAATCTATCAAAACCAATCATTCGATCAAATTGTCCAATCAATCAAATCACATCCGTTCAACCAATGCTATCCTATTGATCTTAATAATCCAATCCAATTCAATCAAAATCCAATCTTGCCAATCCAAATCCGATCCCATCAAAATCCAATCCAATCCAATATATCCAAACAAAATCTGATCAAAATCCAAATCCCATCAAAATCAAAATCAATCCCATCACATCATCCAATCATCCTAATCTGAGCTTTAATCCAATCCTAATTTGAGCTTAACTTAAATCCTGATTTGAGCTTTATTCCATCCAAAATATTTGATCCATTCTATTTATCCTTTCATCATCATGAATCCTCATCCTTCATCAATAGTAGTCAAGGGAAACCCTAATTACGTGGACGACAATAACGAAAGTCTTGTCGATCAAGAAGAATATGACATAGATCCCCTTGATGCTATCGTCACTAGTAAGCTTTCTCCACCCACTTTCCACAATCCAATCACCCCTTCCAGTTATCCCATCATGTCTTCATCCATGACTAATCATACTCCTTATGCCACCTTTGACAATGGATATCTAGTATCTTCTTCATCCCCATATTTGTCATGTCCTTCATCTACATCATCCTCTTATACAACATCTACATCCTCTTATCCTAATTTTCCATCCCAATATTCCTATTACAATTCCCCATGCATGACCCCCTATCCTAATCCTCTTTCCCAATCTTCCCATACTAATCCTACATCCACACCCTTTTACTTTAATCCTACATCCATGTCTCCTCATCCTAATCCACCATCCTAATACCCTTATTATAATCCATCCCCCTACATCCTCTTGTCCCACTACACCACCTATATCCTCTCTCTTGTCCTAATCCACAATCCATGTCCCTGTATCTTAATTCACCACTCCACATCCCACTACCTTTAGTCCTCCATCCAATCCTAGTCCCCCATCTACTCCCTAGTCCTCCATCCAATCCCATTCATCCATCTACTCCTAGTCCCTCCATCCAACTCTAATCCCCTATATCTACTCACACAAATTCTACATTCGATCCCATTCCTCCATCTAACCCTAGTCCACCAATCCATAATCCCTCATCCATTTCTACCACCCTAGCCAAGCCAACCATATGCAAGTCTCTCATTTCAGAAGTTCTCCAAGGATTCATGACAAAGAAGCCATCCCCAACTCTACATCTTGAAGCCATGGAATCATGCCATCTAGATCCATCATCCACGGTCACTAGTGATGGGATCCTTCTCCATACCGCACCTATTATTGATGTTACCACCCCTGGTACTGCTCAAACCATTGAAACCATTGAACCCACTAAATCCATTGAACTCCTATCTCCTACTCCAAGAACCACCGAATCCATCGAAGACACCCAATTCAAATCCACTCCCTCTACTCCTAGATCCACCCAAATCCAATCCACTCCTCCCACCCCTAGTAGCACCAAAACCCATTCCAATGAACCTCATGAATCTTCCATCCCTCCATCTTTCCCACTTGAAGAGTCCCAACAAGACTCCATTACCATGCCTCCCACACATGATGAGTCACACCAAGAGTCTAATCCAAAGCATGCCAGCATATCCCCTTCTCCAGATCAAGATCCTACCATCCCATCTAGTCCACCTCAAGATCACAGTCCCCCATCCATTCCATCCCATGACCCCCTTGTCATGCAAGCTTCCACTACTCCATCTCCATCTCCATCGCATGAACCTACTACCACAAATCCAGATCCTATCATGGCCCCTACTCCCTCTCCTGATGTTGCTATCCCATCATCTCCTTCTCATGATCCCCCATCATAGCCTATAAATGCTATCCCCACACCACTTGCATATCCCCTTGGTCCTCTCACATTCCTCCATGGTGGTCTCCTCACAGAAGAAAAACAAAGCATATACACCAACCCTCCTCTTCCACCTAATAATGAACTCACATCATTCTTCCAGAATAACAAAAATCCTATCCTAGATCGAATGCTCAAGAGAATGAACTATCAAGGAAAAGGTTTAGGCCTTCATGAGCAAGGTATTATAGAGCCCATCCAAGCTAAAGAACAACTGCATGCAAGGTCTTGGACCTATTTCCTCAAGACTCACACCCAAAGATGTTGGTACAACCTTCTAGACATCCTCAACGAGCCTTTTCCAAAAGAAATGTCAGCTCTTCCCATCACTCCACTAGACCATATGATGCCATCCCTCCTCTATCATATCGCCTCAAAACAACTATCCATATTTCTCCTTCATCTACTCCATCCATTTTGGGTCCTTACATTCCTCCATCCACCATCTCACATCCTTCATCTACTCCATCCATCTTGGGTTCTTATGTCCCTCCACCCACTATGACTGCTTTCGGTCCATATATCCCAAGATCACCTCCTCCCATTCCCCATCCTTTTCATCCATTCATCACCTATCCATCTCATCCATCATAAACATCCTCACATACCCTATAGTCACCGGATCAACAAAGGTAATATACCTAAACATCCTCCATCTACACATAATCCCCATACCCACCTCCATCACTCCACATCATCCATCTCTCACACCCATGCTATTGCTACTAAAAGCACTTTGGTTGTTAAAGAAAATGCATAAATCCAAGCATCCACATGAATCTACTTCTGCCCCCATGTCCCTCCTCCAAAAAGACATGGCAGGAAGAAAACAAAAAATCTAAATCTACATCAAATCCGTAGGCCACAAAGACCCACCAAAGCAAAGATCAAAACCATGTGGATCCCAAAGAAAAAAGATGCAATGCCATCACATGAAAAATTAGTAAGAACATCCAAAGTCACTAATCCAAAAGCTAATCATACACCCCTTTCATCTCCTAAGTCTATTTTGGGTCCCTATGTCCCGAAATTCACCATTCCATCTCCTCCATTATCCCCACATTCTCCATCCCTTAATCCTCTTATCTTTTCACATCCACCACCACATGTGCCAATGTTGGTCCTAAACACATCTCCCCATCACATATCCACCCCATCATTCCATCCATACCCTTTGCAGCATCCCATCCATTATCCCATATATCTCCCTTCTCAAATCCCCCTAATTCATCCTCTTGCATAATTCATTTATCCTCATAAGGTTGTACCAACATCCAATAGTCGGTTCAAACATGGGCCCTTACTACCTTGTATAGAACTTGATGCTTGAGTCCTTCATCCATATCATATCATGTATCTTCTAAATTCCCTTATCCACATGCCTATCCTTATCCATTTTCATCCCCCTACTATCCAAAAATTCAAAAAAGTCCAAAAATCCATTAAAAAAAAGTCAAAAAACAAAACAAAACAAACAAAATAGTAAAGAAAAATAATTCATCCAATGGTGAAAACTTGGCAAATGTTTTGGATAAGTACTCATGATGAAAACCTCGCAAATAGGGCGCCATTAGTAACCTCATCTCGCACTTGGGGCAACTTCATATGCATTCCCTCCATCCACTATGCTTCTAGCTATGCACTGCCTTCCTCAAGTATCCGGCCCTCTTCATAAACTCCCCCATCCCACCTATCTTCTCCGTGATCCTACCATCATCCCATTTATCTCCCCATTCTCTCCATCCTTCTTGTGATCTTGATCAAAATAGGCACCTATCTATGCATGCTGGGACACCTATCGGTATACATTCCCTTCATCCATGCTCTATCATATTCCTTAGTCACCCATCCTATCCTCATCTAGTTATCTCCTTTATCTTCCCATCCACTTGTCTTCTATCCCTCATGCCTCCTCATATATGACATATCTAGAGTGGGGGCATCTGCTTCCTTTGTGACATAGTCCTTGGAGACATCATCTATCATAACATCCCTTCATCTTTCTATCCATCTATCATAGCATCCTTTCCATCTCCCCATTCATATCTTTGTATCCATCTATCCTCGCATCCCTTTCATCTCCCAATCCTTCTGTCCCTATCCATCTATCACAATATCCCTTCCATCTCCCCATTTGTATATTCGTATCCATCTATCCTAGCATCCCTTTCATCTCCCAATCCTTCTGTCTGTATCCATCTATCATAGCATCCCTTCATCTCCCTATCCATCTCTCATAGCATCCCTTCCATCTCCCCATCTATATCTTCGTATCCATCTATCCTAGCATCCCTTTTATCTCCCAATCCTTTTGTCCCTATCCATCTATCACAGCATCCCTTCCATCTCCCCATCCTTATCTTCGTATCCATCTATCATAGCATCCCTTTTATCTCCTAATCCTTATATTCCCATCCATCCAAACAATCCCTCCCATCCCCCATCCCTATATCTCTATCCATTCTTTCATCTTTATCCTCATCCCATCTCACAATCCCTTGTCATTGGTATATGGCTATAGGCCTCCCTCCATGCAACCCAATGTCATTTATCTCATCGTCATCACCCCTGCTTTTATTGTATATCTTCCCAATCCCCTATCACTTTTCATCACTCATCTATCTATCGTATCATCATCCCAAGTCATTTTAATGCTTTGATAACTATCCCATCCCTGAGCTTTATGTGATCATCATCATCCTATCCAATCCAACAGGTCTATCCTATCTTGTCGTATCGGTCCCATCTTTTTATCCACTTATCCTATCATCTTATCATCCTTTATCCATTGTTTGCCTTTGGTCTTGTCGAACTACGTTGCTCCTGCGCTTTCAAGTAGGCAAGGTTGATCATTTGATCCGCCCTCGGGGTTCCATCATCGATCTTCATTGTCCACTTTGCCTTTCTATCATCTATCATCAGTCTTTCTCCTTTTTTCCATCCTATCTTTACCATCCATCAAAGTTGCCATTTTGGTCAGTCGTCCACCTTTCATGAACTACGAGGGCTCTGCGCTTTCACATAGGCAAGGCTAATCTCTGATCGGCCCCCAAGCCCCTAGGTCTTTAGGGTGTCTCTCTTGTGTCGTGTTGTTAAGCTATGCCCTTATCTAGCTGGTTCTTAACAAACAAGATCCACTTGTATTAATAGATCCAATCAGTTTTGAATATCCTACATCATATTGATCTTTTCACTTAATATTCATCATAGGTCTCAACAAGATGCATCCTTCCTAACAGACCTCATCAATCCCATCTATTACCTTAACCCTATGGCAATGGACATTTGAAATTGATTGCAATCTTTTGATGCTTTTGGTTTTTGTTTATCATTTGAGCTCCCTATCATCACTTTTCAAGGCCACCAGAATCCATCATATTATGGTGTGTTTTGATTGGTCCACATAGGGGCATATCTTGATCTTTTGTTTGATTGTGTCTTCTTGGTTGTCCCACGTAGTACCCACCAAGATCCCTGAGGTCTTGTGTTATGTTGGGCATCCTTTTGTGCTTGTGGTTATCTCAATACCTGGCCCGACCAAGGTCTTTGTGACTTTGAGGTGTTGGGATAGCCTTCTTGTCTGTTGTGTTTGTTTCATGCATTAGACACTAATACGCCTTGGTTCCACATACCCTGGCACTTGGTGTCTTATGCTATAGCAAAACTCAGTGCTCCAAAGATGGCAACTTACATTAGGATTGCATTTCATTTCTATCATCTTGCATGTATCCCCCATCCCTTCATCCTTTTTCACAATCCCCCCACCCCTCCATCTTTTTTCCTATCTCTTCGTCCTTTCTCTTACCTCTTGCATTCTTTTTTCCTTGTCCCCACCCCCCGTTGGGTTGGCTTCACCCACTGCCGAGGCGGCTCTGCCCCTGTTGTGGCTCCACCGAGGCGCGACCCATTTCAGGCTGCTTGTGTTGACTCAGCCCGGTGCGGTGGTGACTCAGCCCTGGCGGGCGGCTCCACCCAGTGCCGGTAGTGACTCTGCTACGGCATAGTGAAGTTCTGCCCACAGGCTGCTTATTGGTGACTCTTGCTTCCACCGGTGATTAACCTTGCACAGCATAACCGAGGTGGCTCAAAAATTTGAGATGTACCGTATGGTAGGGGCACCCGCTTTCGATGGTGACGCAGCCCGAAGCGGCTCTCGCCCTAGGCAGGTAAACCCAGCGCCCTATCCCGCTGTCCTTTGCCCCCCCCCCCCAAATTCACATTTTTCCTATCTTTTTCGAAAAACTAATCCTGACCCATTTTCTAATTTCCCTCCGCCATCAAAACCCATGTGTTGAAATTTTCAAAATTTATTTTTGATTTTTACACCGAAACTTCCGGAGGCCATAACTTTTGACTCGGGTGTCCATTTGAGCTGAAATTTGACGGGTGGTTGCGTTTTGAGATAACAAGTGGATTCCCAATCGGGTTCTTTGAAAGTTGTTGGAACCCGTTTGGCCACATTTTCAGGGCCTCAAACTTTCATCTTGACCCTCAAAATCCCAATTTAGTGTTTTTTTCTAACATTTTGAAAAATTGTTTTCACTCATAACTCAAAATGCAGATCTCGAATTTGGGATGTTAGTTGGCAATTCATCCTATCTCAATATTGGGTATTTCTTGGAAAAAAATTGGACTCTCGAAATATATCCATGAGGTTTCCTAAAATGGCAAAATTTGACAATTTTTGAAAATTACCAAATCAGGAAAAATCTGCTTGTCAACATTTACGCCCTTTAAACCCCGGAACTCGGTGTAGAATCAATCCAATCATATCCTTCAATCATTCTAGCCTTCAATCCAATCCTCATCTGAGTTTTAATCTTATCCCAATCTGAGCTTAACCAAACCCCTAATCTGAGCTTTAGTCCATCTGCAGTCCAAATCTTTGGATATAGAACCAAATCTTAAGATCCTTCTCTCCATCTCACATATCAATCTTCTCCTCATCTGTTCAATCTCGCACAAATCACCTAATCAAATCCTTGGTCTTGTCCCCAGTCTCGTTACCAGCCTTGACCCATCATCATCATCATCCATTAGTATCCTTCCTTATCCCTTTGGTGTTGTTTTGGGATGTATCCTTCCCTCATCAACAACACTTTCATCATCCTTATCGGGAGGTATTCTTCCCTATCCTTTAGTGGTGTTTTGGGATGTATCCTTCCCTCATCAATACCACTCAGTAGGATGTATCCTTCCCTATCCTCATGTTGTTTCGGGATCCTTCATTCCCTCATTGACAACACTCCATCCATCATCAACCCATTTTGACTTGTACCTTGACTGGGGAAACATCACCTTTTGTCCTAAAATCCATTTGTGCTTCATCCATCTCCTATCGCTTCTCCTTCTCTCTTATCCATCCCTTTGCATCCTTCTCCTCATCTCCCATTTCTTCATCTCATCCATTTCGAGAGCACATCTGTTTCTCTTGAACCCACATGTCCTCTCGAGGGGGCATCCTCAATCCCTAATCTTCATCTTCACCCCCATCATCTTTTTTCCCAATCAATCATTTAATGACTGGGGCATCTTTCCCAATCTAACCATCTTCTTCTAGGTTCTATATTTTAATATTCTTTGAAATGATGCTACTTCATAGCACCATCCCAAAGAGGGGAAAAATGTAGACACCTAAATTTGGACACTTAATTTATCCAAATTTATCACTTTTCATCTAAACATCCTCTTATCCAAGTTAATTAAGTAATATTACTATTATTTAATTAATACCCTTAATTCTCCAAATCCTAAGGTATTTAATTAATAATTAAATACTTTACACTTTTAATCCTCCTTTCATCAAATAAATTAAATAAATAATACATTTATTTAATTCCTCACATGTCATTTTCATCTAATCCTAATCCATCTCCTAATTTCTTCATTAGGATGTGCACATGCCTAATCCTTGATTAGGATGTGTCACATCCTCCAACTTTTGCAAGTTGGCTTCTAATCCTCATTTATCTTCTAATTACTGGTTAATTAATCTTAATCAGTACCTTGGTCAACTCTCCCCATCCCCCAAGGAATTTTTAATTCCTTTTTATTCCTCCAAGAATCCCCTTTTCCCATGCATCTTCTAGAACCTTTGACTTGTCACATCAAGTCACATGTGACAAACTCCCACCTTGTGGGAACATTGTCTTATCCACTAGATTCTTTCAATCATTGTGAATTTAAAATTCACTTTTATTCACCCAAGATTCTTCCCATCTCCCAATGTACTTGCAAGGTACTTGTACTTCCTCCACATCATGTACTTCTCTTCCACCTCACTTACACCTCATCTCCCCTTAGCCACTTCACCATCCACATGTCAAGATGTGAGGGCTTGCGGGTTCTCAACCCACCATAGCCCTTCATCTTGACCTTGTTGGATGAATCTCAACCGTTGAATTCTCTAGAGAATTCGAATTCTCCTATAAATACCCCCTCCTCAAGGGAATTTTCAACACTTTTTGATTTGAGTAACCTTATGTTTCCAATTCGCATTCTCAAGCACTTGTTATCATTTAGCCATTCATTTTGATCATTTTGCACATTCAATCTTGCATCTAGCTACATCACAAGCCATCCAAGGAGCACACAAATCCATCAAAATCAAGGGCCAACCAAGGAGTCTCCAATAGTAAGGAAGGTATAATCATTTGCATCTTGTTTTATCTACTTTCCTTCTTGTTTTATCACTCTTTAGGCTAATCTTGAAGTGTCCTTAGTCTTTTATCATTCGCATTTTAAGTTATTTTGCATATTAGATTAGGGTAAAATTCCAAGGTACACAGTTAGAATCAACATAAAAAGAAGCAATTAGTTGAGTAGGAACAAAAGAAAAGTCTCGTCCTTAAGGAAATGGAAGACCTTGATCAAGCAAATATGTGCGATGAGGAGATATAAGGTGAAGAAACAACTGCAAGGAAGGAAACTGGAGTCAAACATGAGACAGAAAGCCAGGATGTATTTAGGGATGAGACCCTCCTGAACAATGTGGGGGAAGCATATGAGGAGCCTTTTCTTGAACATAAATATAAGGAGTATAAAGAAACCCTAAGTGAGTGTGGGCTATGAAGAGCACACCGTAGGGGAGGAATATAATGAAAAGGGTAAAGACCCTTGTGAGAAAGAGCATAACCCTAAAAATATTCACACTGAAGAATGTCCTCCTCCTCAACAGTCAAAAAAGGAGACTATTGGTTCTGAAGAAGCTTCAAAGGTTCTTGTTTTTATTGTTTAAAACCCAAAAGAGGTATGCGAAGAGCCACTTATTCCCTTTGGGCAATTATGTCAATTGATTACACAGCTTCAAACAAAGAACCAAAAATTAAAGGCATAGCTACAAGAGCTTGCTACATTAAACAAGCAACAGAGGGAAGAAATTGATAGAGTAAAAATAGGACTATGTCAGGTAATAGGGTCTCCTAAGGAACTAGCATGACTCATTCTCCTTTTGTAGAAAAACCTAGTTTGTACTAATTATTTGCATGAGAACATGCAAATTCCTTAAGCAGGGGGGGAATGATGGGTACAAAACATGTCTAATTCCTATGCCCTTTGTGTTTCATTCCATTACCTTTTTGCCCTCTTTCCTAAGTCCTTTTTCCATTAATTATTAGGAAAATAAAGAATATTTAATATGTTTTTAAAGAATGAAGGAATGCTTTCAAAATGCCAAATCATTGAGATAATGACATAATTTGATCAATATACTACAAGAACTAATCATGTCAAAGGAACTAGCCATGTGGAAGACAACCCTTGAAGGTCATAGAACACGAGGAATGGAAAAGGATGAGTTGAATGTGTTGTGAAACTACCCACTTCTATTTCTAAATTACATTTCAAAACTGTTTTTAATATTGTTTTGGGTTTATGGCCTATTGCCAAACCAAAGACTATTGATATCTGGTTTGTTGGCCAGTGGCCATAAAAAACCATAACTTCTCTTAATCATAGTTTATATGCGATGTGTTGATCACATCTATATATATGGTATGATTTAGATTGTAGAGGATAGATAGAAAATAGAGAACAAAAACACATTTTATTTTTGCTACAAACTAGATGAATAGAATTGGATGTTTGTGGTATTGAGTTAGTGTAATCATCTATTCTTTCCACTCACCTTGTGAACCAGAGGAAGGGCCCCCTCTTGGGATACTTGGTGAGGTTGTTTTGTGTTTTGATTAGTTAGAATTTACATTCAATGCGATTTGATTTATGTTTAATGTATTTTACAATGTGAAATATTTGTGATTTGATTTCCTTTTTAATTCAGGAAGCTTTAATATTCAGCTTATGTAATTGGTTTAGTATTGCAATCAGTGTGATCAAATTTTTGTTGGATGCAATCATTATTTAAAGCACAATAAGTTCATCTGCTTCAGCAGTCTGCTCGTTGTTCAGGCATATTTACTATTTTTGAAAGATTACTCTATATGTTGTTGCTCTACAACTTTTTGTCATTTAATTAATTAAGAGTATTTGATTAGTGTTCTACATTTAATTCAAGTGTGATTATGTATCTGATTTAAGGAGTGTTATTATTTAGTCACAAGCTATGAAAGTTAAAACAATTTCTAGTGAGTGTGAAAATCAAATACTTGTTTTTTATAGTCTGCATCTCATATTTTCTCAACCTACTATCTCAGCCCTTAGGCAAACAACCCCAATACTTTTCATCAGTTTACATTCCCCAGATTGACATACAGGAATAAACTGGGGAGAAGTCATACCAATTGGATTCATAGAACTACTTGAGAAGATTATAATGATAAATTTGTAGTCCATAGTTTTTCCCTACAATAAGGGGCATCCATACACTCTTAATATAGTGCAATCATAATGGGAAACGATATCTCCCCAATTGTGGCCAATCCCTGGCTCAGGTCTTCTCTCTATTGGCCTAAGGAAATCATGGAGCTCTGTAGGGATCCTAGGAACTTTTCCCTTCAAAAAGTACATAATCTTTGCAGAAAAAAAAAGATTTGTGAAAGATCTAAAGTTTGACTACGAATAGTGCCTATCCAATAAATATGTCCACATTTGGACTGGGAGGTCTTCATCTTTTTCATCCTTTGTAGTTCAGGACCTAATTCCTTCTTTCCCCAAGCCAAGAACATGTGGCATTGGAGTGAATACCACCATAATTTTTCTCCCATCTTTCCCTTCTTGATGGTAACCAATCCCATATGGATGGTCTCAAATAAGTATGTTGCAAAGTCAAATTCATCATTAACCATTAAGTTTTGAATAGTTGTTTCCATAAATATGAATGCAATTGGCATTCTCTCCAATGGTTAAAATCTCAATACTTGACATAGTGAATGACAAGCTTTTGAGAAGTACTCCTCAAAACTGTCCACTTGAAAAGGCTCCTGCTCAATAGGCGATATTCTAACAATTTTTTGTTGAGGATCCTTAACCCTAAATCTTGGAAAAAACACGGTTCTATATTTTCTCTTATTCTTCTCATACTGCTTCTTGATATCCTCAAGATCAATGGGTTTACTTGCAAATGAGATTAAAAATCGCTGCAATAGATTCCTTGTCCAACATAACCATAACTTTTCCCATCAAGATCCTTATGACCCTGATCGAATCATCATAATTTGATGCCATGGCTTTCAACAAATCAACATCAAGAAAAACATTGGGAACAACCAACTTCCCTAGGTCAAGTCTCCACACATTATATGTGGGGACCCTGAGCATTTCAACATTTAAACAATTCCCATCCTGACAAGGTCAATTCAACATCTTTAACACCACAATACCTATTAGTAAAATCCTTGTTTGTGCTAGGGCCTTGCACCCTAACCCTTTGATTGGTGGAACCAGACAATTGAGTACTTGTATCATCATGGAGGGCTCGTTTTAGGGTTCAGGTGGATGGTTGTGATTTAGGAGGAGACATTTTTCTAAAAGTTGTAAGAAAACTAGGGTTTTATGGGATATTCTAGGGTTTTGACACAACTATGATTGGAACTAGGGAAATTTTGAACAATTTGGTTGCAAGAAATGAAATTCAAACCTAAGACAACCCTAGAAAGCAATTCTAGACATAAAACTAGAATTTACGTACAATTTTGTAGAATTTTGAGCAAGATAAAAGCAGGATTTCACTTACAAGTGTGTGCATGAGGATACCCTAATTACAGACATTCACCACACTTGATTTCTTTATGCTTTTAATGCTTTGATGATTTGAAATTATGAGTTAAAGCTATATTTTATGGAAAAAGCATTCAATTTCAAGTATATAGCATCTTATCCGCAGCTACTCTTCACTCGTGCGAACCGGAGTATTTTCATCTACCCATTATGTAACTTTGAATTCCAATCATTGATTTCCAATCAATCAATCTGATCTAGCAACTTAGATGGAGTCAAATTGATTTGAAAAGATTGACCAAATTTGAAAAAAGCATGGTCCAATCATCTTTTGCCACGTGTAGATGCACTTTTCCAAGTCACCTAGGGCCCCGCCATTTCTTAACTTGCCAGCAGAGTCCACGTGTCACCTCCCCATGTTTCCACAGTCATGCATTGTACCGATAGATTAAAGCCCACAAAATGGAAAAAAGCCTCCCAAATCATGTCACATGTCCCAATATGTCCACTAATTAACTTCCCCTTTATGCTCGCAACACTTAACCAATTTATTTGCATCTTGTGATTCTTTATTGAATGGTTGAAAGCTTTCCACGTGGCAACATCCTACATTTTTGTGGTCAACAAAAACCTTCATGAAAGGTTCCTTGCAGAATGGCGAGGAACAATCTATAATATGCCATGTGGCACCTTGGTAGCCTCAGGTTCTCGGGTCTACTAAAAGCCTATCATAAACCTTTGCAAAGACTAGGCACATGGTGCCTTCCCCCGGTTTCATGGACAATCTTTAGAGAATAAAATATTTAGTGCAGGCTAGCGAAACCAATAAAAAGTGAACACTTGATGGTATGGGGCCCACCTAACGGGTAACTAAAGAATTTTTAAGCACGTGCACTTCAATTATGACTTTAAAAAGGGGTCATGACTAGGTCGATGAAAGATAAGGACATAAATTTAAACCTTTAGACCTAGGAAAAAGACTTAAGACATATGAGGAAAAATTTCATGAACTCGTGGATAGACTTTAATGAATTTTTAAAAGTGCATGCAACCAGATAAACTAGGAGCAAGGGGTCGATAACTAGATGACTTTAATGTTATGAGTTCTGACTTATGTGACTGGTAACTGACTATTGCAAGTCAATGAGCAAATAGAAAGAAAAGCTAAGGCACGAGACTATTAGGGTTTAAAGACGGTTTTAGACCTTAGGTGAACCCTAAAACAAAGTTTTAGCAAACCCTATCCAACAAATGACTACCAAAATGCTCAAAATTTATAGACAAAGCATGGAACCACAAATTTTTTGACAAGTTCTATCAGATAGATTAAAGACAACCTTTACCACTAAGAGGGGAAGCTTCATGTATCAAATAATGCCATTTTTAAATCATTAATGTTGGAGCCACTTTCTAAAGAACAATGCACATAGCTTTCAAAGGGTTGATCGAGAAGTGCATCATCATATATATGGATGACCTCATGGTGTTCACCAAAAATAGAGCTGACCATGTAAGTGACCTACGTAAGATCCTCCAAAGATGCAAAGAATTAGGTATTTCACTAAATCCCAAGAAGTGTACTTTTGGAGTTACCAAAGGAAAGCTCCTAGGTCATATTATTTCTGAGAAAGGTATCTCCATAGACCTTGAGAGAATTGAGTCTATACTAAAGTTGCCATTGCCCATTTTAAAAAGGAATTGAAATATTTCTTTGGAAATATTAATTTTGTGAGAAAATTCATTAGTGGATTTGCACAAATTGTGTGTCATTTAAATGATATGCTGAAGAAAGATGCAAAGATTGAGTGGAGTGTAGAATCAAAGAAGGTTTTTCAAGAAATAAAAGAAGTTATAACCAACGTGCCTATCTTGGCTAGTCTAGATTACACTAAGCCCTTCAATATTTATACTTTCACTTTAGAACATTCTTGTATTGGTGCTCAAACTTGGAAGGGAGAAGATGATGATGAAATCCTAATAACTTTCACGAGTTCTCCTTTCAAAAATGTTGAAGTTAGATATCCTAACCTAGAAAAACAGTCATTTTCTCTAGTAAAAGTTGTAAAGAAGTTTAGGCATTACATCCTAAGGAGAAAAGTGATAGCCATAGTGATCGACACTGCAATTAAATCCATGCTGATGCAAAATGAGCTCAAAGAATGAAGGGGAAAATGGACTAAAATCTTACAAGAGTTTGACATGGAAATTCAACCCATAAGTTGGTAAGAGGCCAAGGATTATAAAAAGACATTGGCTGGAGCAAATAAACAATTGGTATGTCAGTATTACACACAAAATAATATCACATCATACATGTGGTATAAAGATACCATTTAGTACTTGTTGCAAAACAAGTGCCTAGATGATATGAATGCAACTCAAAGATGAGTGTTAAGGATTAAAAGTCAAGCATATATGGTGAAAGTTGGAATCATGTATAAAATAAATTACGAAGGTATCTACTTAATATGCCTAGATAAAGAAGCTATTATTTCAGTCCTAATAAAATTTCATGATAAATTTAGCATTGGGCATTGTTTGGTTGAAGCTAATGCTCATCAATTATTAAGGGTGGAGTATTATTGGACCACCCTATTCAAGGACACCTTTCAACATGTTAGGACTTGTCATATATGCCAGGCATGAGCTAGCAAAGAAATAAATGCACCTATGCCATTACAACCCATATATAGGTACGTCCTTTTTCCCAATGGAACATGGATTTTATAGGAATGATATACCCCCACTCATCTAGAGGACATAGGTTTATTCTGGCAGCCACAAATTACTACACACGATGGTCTAAAGCGATCACTTGTTGATAAAGTACAACGGATGGGGTAATCATATTTTTAGAGGATCACATAATGACCAGGTTTGGAATGCCATTTGCTTTGGTATGTGATATTGGTCCCTCTTTTTCATCAGTTCAATTTGTGCAATGGGATTTTGAGCATAAATTTATTTTAAAGTATTCATCCAATTATTACCCCCAAGGTAATGGAGTTGCATAGTCAACTAATAAAATATTGATAGGTGTCATCAAGAAATTGTTAGATAAAAACCTGAAAGATTGGCACTCTTACATCAAGTTTTCATTATGGGTTAATTGAACTAGAACTAAAAATGCTTTAGGGACATCCCCTTACCAGCTAGTTTATGGTTTGGAGCATGTAATTCTCATGAATCTTAGAATTCCTACCTTAAAATTCATGGAGAGTTATCTATACATGGATGATAAAGTTTGGGTTAGGTTGATGAACCTACTAAATCTAGACGAAAAGAGAAATGTTGCTCTTGAGCATGTTTCAAAACATCAAGTTGTAGTCAAACGATGGTTTGACAAAAGAGCTAGAATAAAGTCCTTTAGGATCTCAAATCTTGTCGTACTTTGGGATAAGTCTAAGGAAAATAAAGGAATCCACTCAAAGTTCGATTGAATTTGGACAGGCCCTTATCAGATATCTGAGATTTTACAAGAAAATACTTTTAGGATCAATACTATGACCGGAGAACCAAACCCATTGCATGTTAATGGGCAATTTCTCAAAAATTATTTTGGATCCTAGGAGGGAGGATTGCTCCTCCTTGTACATTATTAGAGTAGGTTTTTCATCTTTGTTTTGTTTCCTTTTCTAATTTTTTGTTGTGTTTTTTCCTATTCTCGTTTTCTTTTCTTTCTTTCTCGTTCTCCCCCTTGTTTGTTTGTGGGTTTTGTGAATGTTATAGGTCTGAATGTCAACCATTAATAGGGTGCCTATGGTATTTCTATTTTCAAACCTTTTCCTTGTTTAAACTCAAGGTCTACTAACCCTTTATTAAGCCTAGAAGTCTTAGGTGATCTAATGTATTAAAATCAATGAACCTTTAAATTTAGATGTTTGAATCTTACTATCTACAAACTAAATAAATCAAGATTTGGATTTGAGATGGATTGTAATGACCTTTGAACTCAAGGAAATATAAAGATTTTTTCTTTCTCAGTGATCACCATGATTCCCAACCCAACACCAAGTAACAAAATGGAGAAGAGATTATAAAAAGAATAAAGAACAGAAAATCAAGGATAAACTATAAAATGGGTGATTCAAATAATCTCTATCGAGGCTATGGATTCCTGGCTGGAAGTAGAGATATGTTTGAGGGAATTAGGGGTATCTTTGTTGGGGCTATGGAGGCCTAGTTGGCATCAGATCTATGCCCATGTCACACCAACTAAGTTCCAAAAATGAAAAGAGAAAAGAAAGAAATATATGAATAAAATCATTGGGAGAAAGGCAATATCAAACCAGTTATCTTGATTCATAGTTAATTCCATCTCATTCACATCCTATCTTGAGGGAATAAATCATGTGAACACACTATGAGATTCAAGTACCTATTGTGATAGGTGAATTGATTAGAGTACTTAGATTGACATAGACTCCTTTGCTTAATTTTGAGTTCTTTTCTCTTTGAGTTTAAGCCTGTCTAAAAAATTTTGAAGAGGAGTTGATTTTCAATATTTTTTTCATTGGTTCCTATTTGTTGTGCCTCACTTTCACGCCCTATTTTGTTTTTTGACAAAACAGGGACCCCATCTTTTTCTTTTTTGACGTGTTGTCATTTTTCTTCGTCCTTTCTTTTTTTACCTTTCTTTCCCCTCTCCCTTTCCATCTCTTCTCCTTTTCTTCTTTCTTTTCCTCTTGTTTTCTTTCCTTTGAATACCTTGTTCGGATTCAGGAGATCGAGCTTCTTCATATTGGCATACCAAGAATGTTAGGGCCGATCCCCAACCCCTATCTTGATACTCGGTGTTTTATTCTTCATTCTATTATACTTCGGGCGTTGGGAGTTTGCTATACTAAATGCTTGACTTGCGAATCTTGATGAAGGTGATGTCTTGCAGCCTCAAGCCTCATGCCAATATTTTTAGATGTGCAAAATAAATGAACTGATAGGGTATTTTAAATGCCGAATTTAGTGTAGTTAATGTGGAAGTCAAGGGAATTTATCAAGTCAATTTGGCTCATTTTTGTATCTCCCCTTTGTCATTTGTGTTTGAACGAGCTCTAAAAACTTTTCCATTGTGTGAAGGCCTCCATTGTTGGTGTGATTGTTGGCTTGTGTTCGTGCATTCAGGTTGTTGTGCATGCATATTTTCTAGTTTGGGCATTTGTGTTGCTCGTTCTTGCTCATGCTTGTTAGGATTTAGGTGTCATCAACCTTGTAAATCCTTTATTTTTATTATTCTCCTAAAGTGTTTTGTACATTTACCCATAAGAGGTGAAACTGTTTGACCAACAGTGGTGAAAGAGACTATGTAAATGCAGTGTTACCGTTACCGTTTATCCTTATGGAAAAGGACAAATTAGCTAGGCGTCCCACCTTGGAATCTTCTAAAATAAGGTTGTGGGTCAAAATAGGGTGTTGTAAGAGCATCTATGACATGCATGCAAGTTGTCATAAGATGCTATGACAGTATGACAGATTCCCTATGACAGAATATGCTATTTTTAGACCCCAGGCGCCCATGCATAAAAGATGCCTTATGACAGCTGTAAGAGCATTTGTAAGAGGCTATTTTTGGTATTTTTGACCATTTCAAGGAGGGAGGCGTGGGTTTTTCTAGGTGGTATTGCTGCCTATTGTTTGGTGAAACCATGGTGGTTTTCATCCTCACAAATCTCTATAAATTGGGGCCTTGAGCTAGTGTTATTAAGAATTCAGTTTTGCAGGGGTAACAGGGTGCTGCTGGATTTACAGGGAATGATAAGAGAAGTCTATTGCTGCATGTAATATTGAAGATTATCAGTAATATACTTGCCTCTCTTTCGGTGGTGGAGTTTTTTCCCTTCGGGGTTTCTCCACGTAAATCTGTTGTTGCATGTGTTATATTGTTCTATCTCTCTCTCTCTCATTCTTTCTTCACACTAAGGCTAAGGTTAATCTACATATTTCAGATTTGCATTCACACATTTAAGTTCATATTGCAAGCTTTCTTCACCTTATTTTTCAACATTTGGTATCAGAGCTAACGGTTCTGTTAAGGAAGGGACGCTTTCCTTTTAGAGTGTTGAAGGTTTTTTGCTGCAGTGGGAGCTTTTGTGTTGTGGGTTTTGCAGATTTGTGAAAGATTGCATACCATGGCCTCCACCTCTCGTCTAGATATTGAGAAGTTCAATGGAACTGGTTACGAGATGTGGAAGTTGAAAGTGGAGGACCTTCTTGAGGAAAGAGATCAGTGGTTACCAGTTTCAGTTGAAAAGAAGTCATCTACTTCAACCTTGTCAGATGAAGATTGGAATAAGTTAGACAAGAAGGCTCGAGGGACTATTCGGTTGTGTCTCACAGATTCTGTCCTCCTGAATGTCTCTTCAGAAGACACAGCATACAAGCTTTGGAGGAAGATAGGTGAAATCTACCAAACTAAGAGTTTGTCTAACAAGTTGTATCTCAAAAGATGTTTGTATTCATTAAAGATGAAGGATGGTGAATCTATTGCTGAACATTTGAATGCTTTTAATTTGATTATAAGTCAGCTTGCATCTATTGATGTTAAAATAGAAGATGAGGATAAATGCATTTTATTGATTTGCTCTTTGCCAGAATCTTGGGAAAATTTAGTTATTGCTATAACAAGTGGTGGTGCAGAACCTAAGTTGGATACTATTATTCCCATACTTCTTTCAGAGGAGATGAGGAGAAAGACCATGCGCAGTGGCTCCCAAGATGCCTTGCATGTGCGAGGTAGGCCCAAGGAGAAAGAGCCTAAAGGGGATAAGAAGAAGGATAAGTCTAAAGGACGATCTAAGACCCCTGGAAAGAGCAGAGTGAAGTGTTGGAACTGTGGTAAACGGGGACATGTGAAGAAGGAATGTAGAAACAAGAAAAAGAATGCAGATTCCTCCACGGAAAAGTCCTCTGATAACGGTGATTCTGATGCTTTGATTATTTCAGCTAACACAGTTTGTAATGATGCTTGGCTTATTGATTCAGGTGCTTCCTTCCATATGACTCCTCATAAGGAGTGGTTTTCTACATACAAAGAATATGATGGAGGAGAGGTCTTCATGGGTGATAATGGCTCACAAAAGGTTATTGGTAAAGGAAAGGTAAAATTGTGTTTCAGTGATGGGAGGGTTAAAACCCTTGATGATGTTTTACATATTCCAGGACTTACAAAAAGTTTAATTTCAGTTTCCAAGTTGAATGATTCTGGGATGCATGTGACATTTGACAAGTCTGGTTGCAGGATGGTAAGGGGAAGTTTGGTGGTTGCTAAAGGATCTCGGACAGGGAATTTATTTACGCTACATGCCTCTACTTTTTGTAACTCCTCTTTTGTAACTAGTGCTGAAAATGCATGTATGTTGTGGCACCATAGATTGGGTCACATTGGTGAAAAAGGTCTTAGGACCATACTTGATAAGAAACTAGTAGACGATATTTCTGATTATTCTGTTGGTAAAAATGATTTTTGTGAGGATTGTGTGTTTGGTAAACAAAACAGGTCATCATTTCCTAAAGGAACTAATAAAGCTAATGGATTGTTAGAACTTATTCATTCGGATGTTTGTGGTCCAGTGGATACAGATTCTTTGGGTAGATCTCGTTATTATGTTTCCTTCATTGATGATTACTCAAGATATACTTGGATTTATTTTATGCATTCAAAATCTGAAGTTTTCACCAAATTTAAGGAATTTAAGGCATTGGTTGAAAAGCAAACAGATTATAAGATAAAAGTATTGAGATCTGACAATGGGGGTGAATATTGTTCTAAGGAATTTGATGAGTTTTGCAAACATGCAGGAATTGTTAGGAAAAAGACTACACCTTACACACCCCAACAAAATGGGGTAGCAGAAAGAATGAACCGTACATTAATGGAAAGAGCTAGGAGCATGTTAAGTAGTGCTAAGTTAGACAAATGCTTTTGGGCAGAGGCTGTTGGTACTGCTTGTTATTTAATTAATAGATCTCCTTGTAAAGCTCTTGTTGATAAAACTCCTTATGAAATGTGGTTGGGTAAAAAGCCTTCAGTTTCACATTTAAGGGTCTTTGGTTGTGAGGCTTTTGTTCATGTGCCTCAAGAGAAGCGGTCTAAATTGGATCCCAAATCTCATAAATGCATCTTTGTAGGTTATGGTGAAAATGTTAAAGGTTATAAACTTTGGAATCCACTAACACGAAAGATGATATTTTCTAGAGATGTTATTTTCAGGGAATTTAGAGCTAACTCTGAAGATGTGCAACCAAAGGAAAAGTCAAAAAGTGCATTTTGAAACTAAGCAAGAAGATGCACATGTGGAAGAACAGAGAGATGGACAAGAAGATGGAGAAGAAGAAGAGTTAATGAATCTTTGTAACAGAAGAAGTTGAAAACAATGAGGATGAACATGAGGAGGAACCTCTTACTCCACCTTTGAGAAGATCCACAAGACAACGAAATCCAGTTGACAGGTATAGCCCACCTGATTTTCGTTGTAAATTTGCTTTGTTATGTACTGATGATGAACCTAGATCTTTCAGGGAGGCTCTCTCTTCAGAAGAATGTGAGTCTTGGATGCAGGCCATGCATGATGAGATGATGTCTTTGAAAAACTGACACCTGGGATCTTGTTAGTTTTCCCAAAGGAAGAAAGGCCATTGGTTGTAAGTGGATATATAAAAAGAAGTTTGGTGCAGACGAAAGTTGGAACGGTACAAGGCCAGATTAGTGGCCAAGGGCTACTCCCAGAGAGAGGGAGTTGATTTTGGTGAAATATTCTCTCCTGTTGCTAAGTTAACCTCTATTAGATTCATTTTATCCATTGCTGCTGCTTATGATTTAGAAATAGAACAAATGGATGTTAAAATGCTTTCTTGCATGGGGATCTAGAGGAAGAAATTTATATGCAACAGCCTGACGGTTTTGTTGTGAAAGGAAAAGAACACTTGGTTTGCAGGTTAAAGAGGTCTCTATATGGTTTGAAACAGTCACCTAGGATGTGGTACCAGAAGTTTGATGCATTTGCATTAAATATGGGTTTTGTTAGAAGTGATGAGGATCACTGTGTTTACTTTAAAGTTATTGATGATCAGATACTGATTATTGTCTTATATGTGGATGATATGTTGTTCATTGGTAACAATAAGCCAATGATTAGGGAACTTAAAACTCAGCTTTCTGGCACATTTGATATGAAAGATTTAGGGGCTGCTAAATATATTCTTGGGATGGAAATCATTAGGGATCGATTCACATAAAGCTTTGGTTAAGTCAGAGCAAGTATGTTAACACTATTTTGCAAAGGTTTAATATGCAGGACTGTAAACCAGTAAATATTCCATTTCCTATTGGTACTAAGTTGAGTTTAGACATGTGTCCTAAATTGGATGATGATATTGATGAAATGTCTAAAGTTCCTTATGCTAGTGTTGTCGGTAGTTTAATGTATGCAATGGTTTGTACTAGACCAGATATAGCCCAAGCAGTGGGAGTTCTAAGCAGGTTTATGTCTAACCCTGGTAAAGAACATTGGACTTTTGTCAAAAGGGTATTCAGATATTTGCAAGGCACTTCTGATTACTGTTTGGTTTATCATGGTACTGACAATGTTGATAAGTCATTGGACATACAGGGTTTTGTTGATGCAGATTGGGCAGGTGACTTGGATAGTCGAAGGTCCACTAGTGGCTATGTGTTTACTTTGTTTGGAGGAGCAGTGAGTTGGATGAGTAAAAGACAACCTACAGTTGCTTTGTCTACCACAAGCGAGTATATGGCTGCTACACATGCCTCTAAGGAGGCGGTTTGGTTACAGAGACTTGGTAATGGTATTGGTTTTGATTGGGATAGTGAGGATCGGATGTGATAGTCAGAGTGCCATATGTTTGGCTAAAAATCCTATGTATCATGCTCGTACTAAGCATGTTGATGTTCAGTATCACTTTGTGCGAGAAATGGTTGAGAATGGACAAGTCTTGATTGAAAAAGTTGACACTTTGGATAATGTTGCAGATTCTCTTACGAAGCCAGTCACCACGGAAAAGTTCTCTTGGTGCAGAAAGGCCATGGGCCTTGATCACTATACTTAATTCTATGTAATTGTATCTCTATGGGTGTAATTTACAATGTATGATGTCAAGTGGGAGAATGTTAGGATTTAGGTGTCATCAACCTTGTAAATCCTTTATTTTTATTATTCTCCTAAAGTGTTTTGTACATTTACCCATAAGAGGTGAAACTGTTTGACCAATAGTGGTGAAAGAGACTATGTAAATGCAGTGTTACCGTTACCGTTTATCCTTATGGAAAAGGACAAATTAGCTAGGCGTCCCACCTTGGAATCTTCTAAAATAAGGTTGTGGGTCGAAATAGGGTGTTGTAAGAGCATATATGACATGCATGCAAGTTGTCATAAGATGCTATGACAGTATGACAGATTCCCTATGATAGAATATGCTATTTTTAGACCCCAGGCGCCCATGCATAAAAGATGCCTTATGACAGCTATAAGAGCATCTGTAAGAGGCTATTTTTGGTATTTTTGACCATTTCAAGGAGGGAGGTGTGGGTTTTTCTAGGTGGTATTGCTGCCTATTGTTTGGTGAAACCATGGTGGTTTTCATCCTCACAAATCTCTTTAAATTGGGGCCTTGAGCTAGTGTTATTAAGAATTCAGTTTTGCAGGGGTAATAGGGTGCTACTGGATTTACAGGGAATGATAAGAGAAGTCTATTGCTGCATGTAATATTGAAGATTATCAGTAATATACTTGCCTCTCTTTCGGTGGTGGAGTTTTTTCCCTTCGGGGTTTCTCCACGTAAATCTGTCGTTGCATGTGTTATGTTGTTCTATCTCTCTCTCTCATTCTTTCTTCACACTAAGGCTAAGGTTAATCTACATATTTCATATTTGCATTCACACATTTAAGTTCATATTGCAAGCTTTCTTCACCTTATTTTTCAACAATGCTTTCACATGTTGTTTGTTGTTGGTTTGAGTTTGTTTTCCCACTCTTTGGTTTGTGGTGTTTGTTTGTGCTCCTATTCATGCATTCACCTCTAGTTTGTGTGTTTGTTTTTCCCCCTCCTATGCATTTTTTTCTACGTAAGATGAAAACCACTATTGAAATATTAATCCTTCCTTGTTTTTCCTGGATTATGCATGATGGGTTTGCTTGTGTGGGTGTTGTTTTTTATTTTTTAAATTGGTCTAGTATTTCATTTTCTTATGTTCTCTCTTTTTTCCTTGTTTCATTTTTTATATTGTTCCTATGTTCTTCACTTTTCACTTGTCGCTAGATCAATTTTTTCCCCGATGTGTTGATTGAGGAAATTTATTACATTATCTAATCGTGTGTCGGGCCTTAGACTTGTTGAGGTTTTCTTTTCCTTGGCATTTTTTGATCCAATTCATCGAGTGTTGCTAGTCATACAATCAACTTACTCGTTAAGTCAATAATATGACTAGTGATATGATGAACATCTGACTCCTGATCCTCAATCATTTCCATGTAATCACAAGTCTCGATAAATAAACGTTTAGACTCAGGGTTTTGGTTAAGTACTATATCAATAAATGAATAAACGAGAGACTAAAACTCTGACCTTCAATATTTGAAGCCACGACTTAGAAAAAATCCTTAAAACCCTCTTTCGGGTATTTCCAATTAGGCATATTGTTTACATCCTTTCTTACTAAGGTGGACCGAAAGCGGTATCTCTGATCCCTGATCACAAAGGTCCAATGCAAATACTTCACGAAAGTTCCTTATTTTTTAGAATTAATCAGGCATATCATTTGGATACTTTCTTATTGAGGTAGAAGGTATTCTAATAGCCCAATCTCTAACACTCGAAGCCATAGTGAGAAATCACCTTTTCCTTAGTAAA
The DNA here is from genome assembly GCA_007258455.2 of Sequoia sempervirens. Classification (NCBI taxonomy): domain Eukaryota; kingdom Viridiplantae; phylum Streptophyta; class Pinopsida; order Cupressales; family Cupressaceae; genus Sequoia; species Sequoia sempervirens. Next base: position 246,224 of record VDFB02204721.1, on the reverse strand, counting down.
ATGGACAATTTCAAATGCCTTTGGGAAATATTTTAAAATTTGAACAAAGTTAAAAATAATTATTTTTTGGGGATCAAGGATTTTCATTATCAAGTGCCAAACTCATAAAGGAAAAGTTAAATGGTAGACTCGATTCTGGACTCTCAATAACCTTAAAAGCTTTCGGATTTCAAAGATTGAACCTACCTCTTAAAACTCATTAGAATGTTACAAAGGATAAAGAGGGGACCCAATGCTCAACTCCCAAATATATTGCAATGGAAACTTTAGACTTCGCTAGTTGGCATTCTCATTTAATAGTGATGTTATTGAAAACATAAGGTATGAAGTATCACCGATGTCTGACCTCCAAAGGATTGAAGAAAAGAATCAAACTTGCCTCATGATATTTGAACCATTTGATAAGAGACATGTGGCAAACCTGATCCATGATTCCCAATGGATCAAAACATGAAAATTAAACTCTTAAGACAATTTTTTTTTAGCTCTTTAGTATGAGGTAAAGGGGAGGCCCAAGGACATTCCTCGAAAGAGTGTTTGGTTTCTTGCCTTCTTTTAAACTAGTTATGATTATGTAAAATATAATATATGTTGATTAATGCAATTTGGTATTGAAGGTCTACTTTCTTCTGAGGAGAATAAATGAGTAACACATGATGTTTTTGTATGTAGGAGATATGTCACCAAAGGATCCCATAATGATGAAGTACCAATACAAGGGATACCATCCACCTTCGAAAATGTTCTCCCCGTACACTAAAATTGGAGACATTGACCTCGGTCATGTCAACATGGAGGAGGTTAAAAAGAGGAAAAATAATGAAGAAATAAGAACATGTGCCCCTACAACACTAGCTAATTCTGGATTGGTGCAAGCTGATGCATTTCTAATAACTGTTCAATTTCTGAAGTTGGTCCTAACATGTGCCCATTTCTACAATCATAGAATGAGAAAGGTGATGGTGTCATCAAGAGAATTGGTGCTCAATGTGATCCCAGATGTGATTAAGATTTTTAGGATTCTTGTCCCCCCTCAATATAAGGAAATTGATATGAGAAAGGCAATCAAGTACTTTGATGACAATGAGGTAAATAACCTCACTTATATTAGCAATCAGATGTTGGTTACCTTGAGGAAAGTATCCCTCAAGATGGCTAGGGTGTAACATATAAGTGAGTTCAAAGAAGACATCAAGGACCTAATTGTCCTATTGAGTAGGGTATTTGGATATCCCAATGCTAGGGATTTCTATCCATGGATGGTCCAATTCATTGTGACCATCAATGACTCCAAGAAAAACAAAATTGACTGGACCACTCTTATAAGTGACACCATTTATGAGCAGTTGAAGATTGTTATGGTAACATCAAAATTTTACATGACCTCATACTTGGTCTATTTGTTGGTATCTCAAGCCTCCTTCCCAGGATTGGATATAGTGGGTTCCTTCAAACCCGGAGAAGTTACTATCTATGAACACTATCCTCAACTGAAGTTGGAGGATAGTTATACACACTTCTACATTGTCAATGAAAACTTTATTTATGTTTTGATAAGAGGATTGGAGGGAGATTTCTCTAGAAGGATCTCTAATGAGCTATATAAGCATTGAAAGCATGGGGGGACTAGTATGTCTAGTTCAAAACTTTCACATATATTTGAGTGGCAGGCTTCCATAAGATGCCATATAAGCTCCCCAAATACCCCTTAGACAAAATGATCATGTTGGTAGTTTGTAGACAGGTGATCAAAATTCACCAGCTAATTATAGGAAAGCACAAATTCAAGTATTGCTTTCCCATCAAAATAGGATTCTTTTCTTGTGCAAACATGAAAAATATGAAGGGTGGTAGTGTGGAGCTATAAAAATATAATTTTGTGTTGTATAATGATGTTTGACACCGATTTGACCCAATTGGAAAGATTGAGAAAGTGATAAGATCCTTTATTCATGAGCCTAAGATTGAAGACCACTGGGCTAACTGTGAGGAATAATTTGAAGTGCAAATGAAAAGCTACTCTCAATTAACAGTACCATTAATCAAATCTTGCATAGAAGCCCATGTTTCCAAAGAAGTAAAGGAAGATGGGAAGGTCCTCAATCCGATCTATCATAAGTAGCAAGTATATAATCAACCAATCATCAATGAAGATTGTTCTATGGATGAAAATGATGGCATTAAGACAAGGGCACAAGGTGTCATAACCCATTCTCTCAAATGGCTTCAACATCCTTTTCCAATGATGAAGCTGTTGGAGCCTACAAAGGTAGTTTAAAAAGCCAAGACCAAAGAAGGGTCATTTGTTGCTGCTACTGCCCCTACCAAAGAAACTACAAATAAGTCACCTCCCAAGGTAGCAAGGAAGAAGAGAAAGGAAAAAGAACCAATAACTGTTAGTACAAGTGAGGAAGAAGTTGAGGAAGGAGAAACTTTGGTAAGGAAAAAGAGAACCAAAGAAGTTATTAGGGAAAGAGCTGCCTAGAGGGAAGCTCAACAAACATACTCCTCCTATCCTCCACATGAATCCCCCCTACCTTCACCTCCTCCATAATTGCATCATCTACCACCATCACCACATGAAAATCCTCCATCTCCACCACCTTCTCCTCCTCCACTCCCTAAAGAAGAGCCACCATCTAGAGAGGAAAAACTTCTTGCTAAGGTAGTAGAAGAGGAAGTTGTATGAGAAGGAGAGATAGAAAGAGAGCTTCCTATTGATCAAGAAGCACAGAGGGAACCTCCTGTTGAAGAAGAGGTTCATGATGAAGAAGTCATTGCTGAAGAAAATATAACAAAAGAACATATCAAGCAAGAAGTGGACTAGACCAGAGAAGAAGAAACCCATGAGGAAAAGGTCCAAGAAGAAGAGGTCATAACATAAATTGAGCACCAAGAGACCAAACAAGAAGATGATGCAGAAGGCTCCCAAAACACTAAAATCCTCTATTCTCCTCGTAGAGAAACGCCCATTGCCATGCCCATCTAGCTCAATCAAACTATTCAGAGACAACAAAGGATATATGTGGAAAGCAACTCAAATCAAAATTTGAGCATTTTGTCAGAAGCTTTTCAGTCTTCGATCTGAAGAAGAAAGAGAGCCAAAAGAATATCAACCATTACAATGGATGAGCAAGGAAATAGAACAACATAAATAGTTATTCTAATGGTTGATAAATTGGAGTAAAAAATAATGCTAGAAGATTACCATATCAAGAAAGTTGATCTAGGAGTTCAGACCAGGGAATGAGTGAAGCAGTCTCTCCAAATGTTTGTTTCTATATTTTTGAAGAGAATGCAGAAAGACGAGAATACAAAGGAAGAGCTAAAAGCTCAAGTGGCTTAACTAACAACTTGTATAAATAATTTGATTGGACTAGTTGATATTGCATCTCTTGAGTCCACATTACAAGCTACGTAAAAGGTGAGGTTAGGCATTTTGACCCAAATGGATGGATTCCAACAACACAACAATGAAAAATAGATTTTTTATCTTTAGCAACTAAGGTGTTGAAGAAATTAATAAACTCCTATCACTCCATTAGTGATGAGGATAGTGCAACTCAACAAATTGAGCTAACCATTGATGAGGAATTATTAGTTTAAGAGGATTACATCCTGATTTTGCATAAAATAAAGGAAACATCAATGGAGGAACTACTAAAAGTTGTTGTAATTGAAGAGGAAGATCAAGATAAAATTCTTGAATGTGTAAGAGTAGCTGAGTTCCAAGTAAAGATTCTAAATAAGTGCAATTCAAAGTTGAACAAATACAAAGGACGAGCGAAGTAAACCAAGGACAAAACCTGTTAGGCTATTGAAGACTTAGACTGCACATTTTGGGAAAAGCTTGTTTTATTTAGAGACCCTAGTAGGATGGTGGAAGAGCTACAAAATAAAATGCATGGACAGGTTACACAGGCGAGAATTGATAAAATGATGAATAAGAAGGCAAAACTTAAGTCCCTTCAGGAGGAGTTGGCCACCATCACTAATTTATAACAACAAATGGAAAAATCAACTTTTGATCAAAAAATAAAGCTCTGGTATCACAGAGGACTAATGATGGAAAAATGAACAAAGTTGTATCAACATTCACTAACAGCTTCACCAAGAAACTAAAGATATGAGCTTCATTTTGCTATTGAATTTAATTTTGAATAAACTAAATGCAATAAATTTTGATGCCCAGCTAGTGAAATAAAAGATGGCATTAGAAATCTAGAGTTGGTTCCAATTAGTTTTTTTGTTTAGATCCATATTTATAGGAACTCATTTTTCTATATAATTTTGATTCTAGATCATTTCTAAGGATTCAATTTTGATGTATTGTGCAAAAGAAACTTATGCATTCTTAGTGTGGATTTGCATACTGACTTTTCAAAGATCTAAATTTTGATTAATTGAAGGATTATCCCTATTTTGTATGCTTCTCAATTTGGCTCATTGGTAATGGTATGACTTTTTGTGTTATATGAATTGAATAAATTAGTGAAATCTCGAGTATTATTATGGAATTAAGTAATATTTCATCTCAAATCTGTGCATTCTTGATGGTGTTATGATTGCATGAAATCTGAAAAATCTTGTGTTTGGTTACATTTCCTTTGAAGATTGCATCATTATTGAACAATAAATGTGTGAATGACTATTTGCATTGATAATGGTTTAGAGGTATTTCATTTAAATATTTATAATTTATTACTAAAATAGGTTTTATCATTGTCCATTAGATTTAGAATTTATTTCAATCTCTTATTACTCTTTCTATCTTTTGAATTTTATTTTAATCAAGTTTGGAATTACTGAAAAGAGCATTAAATTGATATAAATCTGATACAGATCTGAAATGCAATTATTGAATGAATTATTATATCTATTATTTTTAATTGCATGTTATTTCCAGAAAGCTAATACCCAAATCCCTTGTGAAATATGTTGACAATGACCGCTTAGCTGTCCCACATGGTCAATACCTGACTATAAAGGAACCTTGGAGTAGTTTCTCTACTTTTCAAGTGAAGTAGTAACTTGTTATTTCTTAGCAAGTTGAAAGTGTTAAAACCACCCCCAATGGTATGAATACTCTATGAACTTGCATTAGAGCTTCCAAAAGAGTGTAGTTCACTCAATCTTGTCAATGTACAACAATCCTTATATTTTGCAATGTTAGTATCATCTACCAACCCAAAAAAATCTGTGAACTATAAACTTACCTTCATTACCTAGAACCATTATAATATTACACCATTTAATGATGTATTTCGTATCTATCAACTTTGCATTGTCTTTGTACTTCAACTCTTCTCATACTAAGGATCTTTTAATACATGCTCCTGCACCATCATGCTCCCCCTTTCCATGCCTAGCCTCACATAAATTCCACACATGTTGAACAGCAATGATCTTATACATTTTGATCAATCAATAGAATATCCCCAAGTTCTTGAATTGTGATGCACAATTATCTGACCATATGATATTCTAATGGAATGAAATTCCCTTTCTAGCTAAATCACAGTAGAACATCTGAAAGAAACCTTGCACAAATTCCATAGTATGTGTGCAATCATCACTGATATAAAATGATACTCCCTTAAAATCTTCTTGTCATCCTCTACCTTGTCACCCGCATGAATGAACGTTGATGGCACCTTCAAATTTTGCAAATTCAAAGTGCCTATGCACTTTTAGGTTGGCAATAGAGGTTAGGTTTGCTTCTTGTCACATCTTCCTTGAAGCCCATATTTTCTAATTAAATGTTTACAACTTAGGATTCATAATGCAATTTTTTGTAATAGAAAGTTTCTTGGGAAACATTATAGTATGCCTGTTCAGTTTCGTGCTTCTAGGACTATTGGTGCAGGAGCACCTAGGCTAACCTCCATAGACTAGGAAATTTTGGCTTGTATCTGACCTTAGCCAAGTCAGAGGGTTTGTGTGTTTGTTTTGAACCTTAGAAGGTCATTGTTATGGCTAGGTGGATTAGTCATTAGGACTAAGGTCACCATAGTTTAGTCTTTGTTAAATATCTCTGCTTTAATTAGCCTTAATAGCTTAAGATGGGATTGGAGCCTTAAATGTGTTCTAAACACATCAATGTTGTTAGAAAGATGCCATGAGGCAGTTAATGGTGTTGGTGGCTCGAAATCAAGGAGATAGAGGTCCTAGGAGTTTGGAAGAGGACATAATGGGAAGTTGCAAAGTTGTTGCAAAGTTGTCATGACAACATTTGTCATGTTGCATGCAACTTAGTTATCTCGGATCCCCTAAAAGACAAGAGTGGGGAATCGACCAACAGACCCTAAAAAGGTGGTAAATGGCATCTAAAGAGAGTGTGTGGCTTGAATTTTAGGTAGGTAGACTTGTAATCAAGTGTTGGCTGTGGTGGAAATAGAACTCTGCATTTTCTGTGTATACCGAATGTTTTTGAGTGAAAGTGATAATAGATGAGTTAGATGTATTGATTTGGTTTTAGATTTGTGTTCATAGAGTAGTCTTGAGCATTTTCCATTCTGTAATCAAGTTGTTTTTAGTTGATTTGGTGTTTTGAATTTAATAGTTAAGGTTTAGAGAGTCTTCTTGTTTTGTTCTGACCAGACAGTCTTTTCATGGCTCCCCCATAAAATCTAGCCACAGGATCCTCCTGAGATTAGATGAATATGATAGGGGAGCCAATGAACTATAAATATTTAGCAATAGGAGTCATGTGGAATTGAGCAATTGCATTTAAAACCAAACCCTAGGCGAGTTCAATACCTAGTTAGAGGTTTGGGCAGTGAAAAGTTGAAGAGAACAGGCAGGGGAAAGAGATACTGTACGAAACAAGTACAGTTCCAGGTGGGGCATAGCCATATCTAAGAATGCTAGAAGGATTGTGGCTTAATCAATCCATTTGTGTGAGAGATGAGCAAGAGATCAGTGAAACCCTAGCAATTAGGCCTATTAGTCCTATTTGCCCTAGATTGTAGGAAACCAGTGTACGGAGGAGCCAGGGGTCTGAAACCTTGTGAATCTTTTAAAGGATCAAAAAGGGTGTCTGAAAGTGCAATTTGTTTGCCAGGTTGTTTGGAGAATTTGAGCAAGAAAGCCAAAAAGGACACTGTCAAGGGCTACAAGGAATTAGGCCTTCTCAAAGCAAATCCTTGGAATCGGTAAAGAGGAAGATTGAAGACCATCCAATATGGATCTAAATGGATGTGAAATGCATGATTCTAGTATCTCTGACACCCCTGCAAGCAGTCCAAGGTTGTGAGCGAAGTTGACACTTAGATTCTTCTAAGTGTAGGAGAGAGTTTACAAGTTCAAGTGTTGTCAGTCCTCCAAGGTGAAGCACAAGGAGTGAGACTCTTGGGGAAGAGTTGAAACAGGGCTTAGTTAATGACCCAAGCCTAATCAAAACCTAGAAGCTATCAGGTTCCTGGATGAAGACAGGGAGAAGTCTTCCTAATTAGTTGTGCAAGCAAACCAAGGAGCACTTACACCATATTGGTATCAGAGCCTTTGTTTGATCAGGCTTGTGATTGATGTTGCAACCCACTGAATTAGTAGGAGAGAATACACCAAAGGAAGAAAGAACCATGGTGACTAATGCTTGAGTTAGCCAAGAAGGTAGAAGAGCAAGAAGAGGATAATCAGCTGCTAATAGAAAGGTTGTCTCAAATGGAGAAGCTCTTGGATGAAGTCCAAGAAAAGGTAGACTAGGTAAAGGATAAAATAAAAGAGAAGGAAGAGCAGGAAGCAAAGGAAAAGGAACTGGACTTGGAGGAGGAAGCTCCAAAACCTGACCCTATCCTTGCTGAAGAACCCTTCTTGAAGGCACTGCAAGCCTTAAGTGGCAAAGCTTTGGAAGGAGTGCCACTATTTAGTGGACAAATGGACCCTGATTCAGTCATAGACTAGATTGAAAGCATAGAGAATCACTTTGAATGTGATGGAATAACAGAGGCCCAAAAAGTAAAGGTGGCCAAGTCAAGGTTGAGAGGTTCAGCTCTCACATGGTGGAAGTTTGTACAAACTGAAAGAGAGAAAGAAGGAAAGGGTCCTATAGTTACATGGAGAGGCATGGTAACCAAGATCAAGCAGACCTACTTACCTAATGACTATGAAGTCCAGTTGCATAGGATGAGACACAATCTTAGACAAAAAGACATGGATGTCCAAACATACACCGGGGAGTTCCAAAAGTTGTGCCTCAGATCAAAGGTGGTTGAAGATGAAAGCATCAAGCTAGCAAGGTATTTGAATGGGCTTAAATGGTCTATTCAAGAAGATATGAGCCTAGTGAACTTCAAAACCATCCGTCAATGTTATCAAATGGCCTTAAAGATAGAGGAGAAAGGCAAAAAGAAGCAAGAACAGACCTCCAAAAGTAGGGGTAAAGGAAAAGATAGCAGAGGACAAAGAGGTGGCTATGGTGGAAGGAGTTCAGAACCAAGGGCTCAAGGAGAAGTCAGGTACCCTGAGCAGCAAGAAGGAAGCTCTAGTAGAGGTGGTAGAGGAAGAGGCTCTAGCTCTAGAGGAAGAAGTGGTGGACAAGGAAGGGGCAGTTACTTTGCCAATATGAAGTGTTACCACTGCAATCAAATGGGACACCCGGCCTATAGATGTCCAGAGAAAGGTAGTACTTCTCATGGAGGTGACAAGAGAACTAATCTAGTTCATGATGAGACAACTGCAGCAGAGAAACATTCTGAAGTACCATTGAATTTGAGGAAGGTGAGAACCTCATGATGAGGAGAATTTTGATCAAGGAGCGATTAAAGAAGAACTAAGCCAAAGGAGGTCCCTATTTAGGATAAAGTGCAAGATGATGGGGAAAGTGTGTAGAGTCATCATTGACTTAGGGTCTACTGACAATATTGTGTCAGAGGAGACAGTCAACAAGCTGAAGTTGACAAGGATACCCCACACCAATCCTTACAAGGTCGCATGGCTCAATAAAGGCCAACATGTCTTGGTAAATGAACAAGCATGGGTGGAGTTCTCAATTGGAAGGTACAAGGACAAAGTCTTATGTGATGTGTTACCTATGGATGCATGCCACTTGCTCCTAGGTAGACCATGGCAATTTGATTACCAAGCCATGCATGATGGAGTGAAGAACTCTTACACTTTTAAGAAGGACAAGGTAACATTCAAAATTCAGTCACTGTTAGAAGATGCAGAAGTGCAGACAGCAGGTCCTAAACTGCTTATGGTGGGTGAAAAAGAGTTCTTAGAAGCCTTGGAAGAAGGAGAAAGAGTTGGCTATGCAGTGATACTAAGGCCAAGAGAGGTAAGTAATAAGAAAGCAGCTGAGAAGCTAGAGTTACCTAAGGAAATACATAAAATATTGCAGACCTATGAAGGCATTGTGAGTAGTGGACAACCAACAACATTACCCCCTAAAAGAGCCATAAGTCATAGGATAGACTTGATACCAGGGGCTACTCTACCAAATAAGGCAGCCTACAAGATGACTCCTCAACAAAATGAGGAAATAGCTAGGCAAATACAAGAACTCCTAGACCAAGGTCTCATTAGGAAAAGCATTAGCCCATGTGCAGTACCCACTGTCCTAGCACCTAAAAAGGGAGGAGAATGGAGGCTTTGTACTGATTCAAGGGCCATAAATAAGATAACTATTAGGTATAGATTCCCTATCCCTAGGATAGAAGACCTCATGGATTGTCTAGGTGAAGCTAGGTACTATACCAAGATAGACCTAAAGAGTGGTTATCACCAAATTAGAATACATGAGGGAGATGAGTGGAAAACAACTTTCAAAACCAATGAGGGTTTATATGAGTGGCTGGTTATGCCATTTGGGTTGTCTAATGCCCCCTCCACATTCATGAGACTCATGAATGAAATCCTCAAAGACTACATTGGTAAATTTGTAGTGGTGTATCTTGATGATATACTAATTTATAGCAGAACAAGAGAAGAGCACCTCAAATAGATAGAGTTGATTTTCAAGAAGCTACAGGAGGAGAAATTGATGATCAATTTAGAAAAATGTGAATTCATCAAGACAGAGCTGGTGTACCTTGGATTTGTGCTATCACATGGCAACTTGAAAATGGACAGTAGTAAAGTCAAAGCCATCCTCAATTGGCCTACTCCAAAGACAACAACAGAGGTAAGAAGTTTTCATGGTCTTGCTCAATACTATAGGAAGTTCATAAGACAATTTAGTGCTATTTGTGCTCCTATGTTGGATACCATTAAAGGAGGAATGAAGACTAAGTTTGTATGGAATGAGCAAGCTAACAAAAGTTTTGAGTTGTTGAAAGAAAAGATAGCTACCCAACCTGTTTTGGTGTTACCAAGCTTTGAGAAGCTATTCACTATTGAGTGTGATGCAAGCAATGTGGCTATTGGAGCTGTTCTCAGTAAAGAGGGAAGACTAGTGGCTTTTCATTCAGAGAAGTTAAGTGAAGCCAAGAAGTATTCTTCTTATGACCTTGAGATGTATGCATTGGTCCAAGCTTTAAGGAAATGGAGGCACTACTTGCTTCCCAAGGAATTCATAGTGTACTCAGACAACCAAGCACTTAGTTTCCTGAATTCACAAGAGAAACTAAGTCACAGACACATGAAATGGGTGGAATACCTGCAAGCTTACACTTTCAATATCAAGCATAAGAAGGGAGTACTCAACAAGGTGGCAGATGCCTTGAGCAGAAGAGTCCTCACCATACAAGAAATTCAGTTGAAGAGCATGGGAATAGATCATTTCAAGGATCTATATGCAAATGATGAAGATTTTGCAGACATTTATAAGGTATGTGCTGAATACAAGAATCATTTTCATAGTAAATATGCTGAATATACTTTGCAAAGTGATCTTTTTTTTAAAGGGAATTAGTTATGTGTCCCTAGAGGCTCTATTAGAGAGAATTTGATACAAGAAAAGCATAATGGTGCATTGAGTGGTCACTTTGGGATCACAAAGACTCAAGAACTTGTTCAAAGGTTCTATTATTGGCCAAGAATGAATCTAGATGTTAGGAGGTATGTGGAGAGTTGTATAGTGTGTCAAAAGGCCAAAGGTACTTCTTCAAATGCAGGCCTATACCAACCACTGCCTATTCCTACTAGGCCATGGGAATGCTTGAGTATGGATTTTGTAGTTGGGTTACCCAAGACAAGACAAGGCATGGACAGTTTTTATGTGGTTGTAGACAGATTCAGCAAGATGGATCACTTTGTGCCATGTAAAACAACCAATGATGCTAGTCAAATAGCCTCTCTTTTCTTCAAGGAGATAGTAAGAATACATGGGTTACCTATAAGCATTGTATCAGACTGAGACACCAAGTTCATGAGCCATTTTTGGAAGACACTTTGGCAGAGATTGGACACTAATTTATCTTTTGGATCTGCATACCATCCCCAAACTGATGGTTAGACCGAAGTTGTAAATAGAAGTCTTGGAAATTTATTAAGGTGCTTGACCAAGGAGTATGGTCAACAATGGGATCAGTTGATTGGACAAGCTGAATATGCTTATAATGACATCGTGAATAGATCAACAGGGAAGAGTCCCTTTGAAATTGTCTATGGATTACATCCTAGAGGAGTCTATGAGCTGAGAGACTTAAGGGATGGAGTTAAGGGAAGTGGATATGTTGATGATTTTGCTTATGTAATGTAGGAGATTCATGATACAGTCAGGAAGACATTGGCAGAAAATAACATGAAGTATAAGACTAAGGTGGATGAGCATAGAAGAGAAGTGCAGTTCAATGTTGGAGACTTGGTGATGGTGCATTTAAACAAGTCTAGGTTGCCAAAAGGAGTTCCTCACAAGTTGCAGATGAAGAGGATAGGTCCCTATCCTATCTTAGCAAAGTATGGCAACAATGCTTTTAAAGTGGAGCTACCGGAAGACAGTGGACTGTCCCCTATTTTCAATATTGCAGACTTGGTTCATTATAAAGGACCACCACCAGACATGGATCAGAACCTCCATGAAGTCATCCAAGATGTGGAAGAACTCAAACTGCCTTCTGCTACAGTCAAACGAGCTGACAGTATACTGGATACCAGGGTCTATAAGAAGACTAGAACCAAGGAATACAAGGAACATCTGATTAAAAGACATGGTCAATCTGATGCTGATGCAGTGTGGATCAAAGAGTTAGAGTTCAAGAAGTTGGGCATTGATCTCAACTTACTCAATCCAAGGGTGGATTGAAATCTTTTGTTTTGGGGAGGATGGTGCAGGAGCACCTAGGCTAACCTCCATAGACTAGGAAATTTTGGCTTGTATCTGACCTTAGCCAAGTCAGAGGGTTTGTGTGTTTGTTTTGAACCTTAGAAGGTCATTGTTATGGCTAGGTGGATTAGTCATTAGGACTAAGGTCACCATAGTTTAGTCTTTGTTAAATATCTCTGCTTTAATTAGCCTTAATAGCTTAAGATGGGATTGGAGCCTTAAATGTGTTCTAAACACATCAATGTTGTTAGAAAGATGCCATGAGGCAGTTAATGGTGTTGGTGGCTCGAAATCAAGGAGATAGAGGTCCTAGGAGTTTGGAAGAGGACATAATGGGAAGTTGCAAAGTTGTCATGACAACATTTGTCATGTTGCATGCAACTTAGTTATCTCGGATCCCCTAAAAGACAGGAGTGGGGAATCAACCAACAGACCCTAAAAAGGTGGTAAATGGCATCTAAAGAGAGTGTGTGGCTTGAATTTTAGGTAGGTAGACTTGTAATCAAGTGTTGGTTGTGGTGGAAATAGAACTCTGCATTTTCTGTGTATACCGAATGTTTTTGAGTGACAGTGATAATAGATGAGTTAGATGTATTGATTTGGTTTTAGATTTGTGTTCATAGAGTAGTCTTGAGCATTTTCCATTCTGTAATCAAGTTGTTTTTAGTTGATTTGGTGTTTTGAATTTAATAGTTAAGGTTTAGAGAGTCTTCTTGTTTTGTTCCGACCAGAAAGTCTTTTCATGGCTCCCCCATAAAATCTAGCCATGGGATCCTCCTAAGATTAGATGAATATGATAGGGGAGCCAATGAACTATAAATATTTAGCAGTAGGAGTCATGTGGAATCAAGCAATTGCATTTAAAACCAAACCCTAGGTGAGTTCAATACCCGATTAGAGGTTTGGGCAGTGAAAAGTTGAAGAGAACAGGCAGGGGAAAGAGATACTGTACGGAACAAGTACAGTTCCAAGTGGGGCATAGCCATATCTAAGAATGCTAGAAGGATTGTGGCTTAATCAATCCATTTGTGTGAGAGATGAGCAAGAGATTAGTGAAACCCTAGCAATTAGGCCTATTAGTCCTATTTTCCCTAGATTGTAGGAAACCGGTGTACGGAGGAGCCAGGGGTCTGAAACCTTGTGAATCTTTTAAAGGATCAAAAAGGGTGTCTGAAAGTGCAATTTTTTTGCCAGGTTGTTTGGAGAATTTGAGCAAGAAATCCAAAAAGGACACTGTCAAGGGCTACAAGGAATTAGGCCTTCTCAAAGCAAATCCTTGGAATTGGTAAGGAGGAAGATTGAAGACCATCCAATATGGATCTAAATGGATGTGAAATGCATGATTCCAGTATCTCTGACACCCCTGCAAGCAGTCCAAGGTTGTGAGCGAAGTTGACACTTAGATTCTTCTAAGTGTAGGAGAGAGTTTACAAGTTCAAGTGTTGTCAGTCCTCCAAGGTGAAGCACAAGGAGTGAGACTCTTGGGAAAGAGTTGAAACAAGGCTTAGTTAATGACCTAAGCCTAATTAGAACCTAGAAGCTATCAGGTTCCTAGATGAAGACAGGGAGAAGTCTTCCTAATTAGTTGTGCAAGCAAACCAAGGAGCACTTACACTAACTATTCTGACACACATTTTAATGTGTTTTTTACTACGACCGGGATAGATTTGGTGTTCTAAATAGTCGCAAATTTAAAAAATCTAAGGGAAACCCATTTCCTATTTTATCCTCAAATGTCTTCAATTTTAGTTTTGTCAAGGTGCGAGGTCAAGTGATGCATTTTTTTAACTCTTTCAAGTGTGGCATACACCTCCGACAAGCCCGATTACAAAGAAAGTACCAAATTTTGGCTTGATGGAAATTTTTTGATTACAAACCCATGTTTTATTTAATTGATCTTGCCCACTTACAAAAAAACATGACTTTGAGATCCCTTGTTTATGTGTAGTGCAATTCCACCATTTTATGGGTGAGAGAAATTGAATTGTCCATTTTGTAACTTTTGTATTTTGAAAAAATTTAAGCATTTTAAATGTTTTAGATGTGGTGGGGGGGACTTTAAAAGTATTTTCAAATGATTTATGAGGAAATGCAAAGTTGAAAATGTGCACCCAAAGGCGAATTACGTAATTCCATAGGCCAAAAAGAGGGGTTTTTCAAAGGGGCATGGAATGGAAAAATGCATGTTTTTAGACATTTTTGACTTCCTAGAAGCTTGTATTATGGTTAAATACGTTTGGATGCTTGAGGGAGGTTTTGAGGCATTCAAATGGATGAAATTTGTTGTTCTATTGCCTTAAAATGGCCAGAAACTTCTTTTCATGCCCAACTGCAACAAAAAATGACTTGCACATTTGTAAATCAAGTTAGCAACCATTTCTCACACCTTAGGAATGATTTTAATGTTGTTTGGAACATTTTCAAAATGCCATTCACCAAAAAAATGGCCCAACATTTTTTTTCACGACCTTCAACCATTTTTATCATGCAAGGGGCACTCAAATATGAATTATGCCATTCGACACATAGTTGAGTCTTCTATTGGGTCAAGCTTGCGAAATTGTGGAATGCAAGTTTCTCGTTTGTTTTAACTTGCAAGAATTTCTCCCCTTGCTGAAAATAAAAACATTCACGTGGATGGAGCTTGGAGGAAAATGAATAGAGATGGTGGCTTTAGGAAAGACATTTAACAAAATATCAAATTAGTAAGTAGAAGAAATGTAGATATTTTAAGAAATGTAGTGAGTAAATGCTTGGGTAAAAGCATGTTTTTACATGATAATATGTTGGGTAATTGCTTGGGGTTGAAATTTTCACTGGTAAAGTAAAAAATGCAACAGTAAATGTATTTTTACATACAGGTAAAAAAAATGCACGAGAATTTGAAAGCAAGCAAAGTGACAAAGGAAAATTTCAGCCGCAAATGGGAGGTAGAATGAGGATTAGGGTAAAATGGCATATTCCAGTTGGTTGCAGATCAAAGGGAGCTCAATGTGATAGGTGTCAAGCAGAGATTAAATATGAGCTTTATTATGTTCTTTATATTGTAATCTCTTCTTCATTTGTAGAGGTTCTAAGTTTTTGGGAGGCTCTTAGCCTTTGTGTTTTGGCCATGAAAGAGGCTATGTACTGAAATTGTTGAATTCTAAGGGTGAAGATCCTTATGTTGTAAGTACATATATTGTAGATATAACTTGAATGCAAAGATTTGATTATATACTGTTATGTAATTGTCTCTAGGTTTGAAATGTAATATCCTTTGAATTGAAATAATAAGGTTATTGAGGTTCTTCAAACACATTTGTTGCTTGAGTTATCTATTTGTTTGCTTTCAATTCAAGGAGTGGTGTAAATGTTTGCATGTAGGTGATGAGGGTATTATATTTTTAAGTGGATTGCTAAGTAGAATTTCATGATAGGCTTAAGTAGACCTTTCTATCATAATGTGATAGATGTATGTAGGTCATCAAGATTATGTTATAGCATTACAATATAATGTGCATGATAGGTGAATTTGTAGCCCAAGGTTGGCAATGGTCTTGCATAGTTGTCCTTCTCCATCCCTAGAAACAATTTTGAGTTCAAAAAAATTTCCCTGCTTTAGTTAATTTGGATTTATTTTATGTTTCACTTCATACTTGAGTTTCAAAGACAACAAGGATAGTGCCTTCCATTTTGTAAACATATAAACCCAAATTTTTATTTGTATGAAGTTTATCTGCTAGGTGCAACAATAAAACTTTGCTTCATATCTATATTCAACACTATATAGGGAGACCCACCTAGGCTTTGCAGAGCCTAAAGTGTAGGGGAGAAAAGTATCATACCAATATCTCATTCATTGGCCAAATCTCTCTTTGAATCTGAGCATAAGACATGGAACAACTTTAGGATTTAATGCTATACAAATTTGGGAACCAATGAACGCTATCTGCACTAATATAGAAATCTGTGTAGAGTTGTAATATTGTGATTACACCTCATTTTGTCATTGTAGAGTGTAGTTCTCTACAAACTCGACACCTAAAATAATGGTATCGAGTGGAAACGTGTCCTTGCATAACTTGAATTACAAGTCCAACCATTGAGCTCTATGGGTATTCCTTGCATATTCATACACTATAGTCTCTCAAAAAATAAACATAAACTGATACACTGAAATATTTTCACTAACCAATTCACACCTTTTTTATTCTTTACCATCTTTTATACTATAAGCCACTATCTTATATTTTCCAAATTTTACTAGTTCATTTCCAATTGCATGTGTACTCTCCATATGTTCACAAATTGGAAAATGTTACAAGCCACCACAATGATCACATGTGCCATCAAAGCATAAACTCTTGTAGAATAATTGACCGTCCACTCTTTCACATAAAATGCTTGATATTGATTCTCTTGAAGATTTAGGTGGATCTTGTATGTTACACTCCTGCAAAACATTGCTAGTATGCAAATATACACATATATGTCGATAAACATCATAATGGTTAGAAAAATCAATATATACTCTACAAAACAAGTTATGCATGTGTGATTTATTTTAATATAAAAAGGATTTACCATTTCAGAAAACCTTTGTCTAATTTGAGGATACATATCTAGAAATTTGGAAAAAATTTATGTTTGAGTCATATCTAAAAAATGCTTTAGATGTGGCTCACAGTTTTGACTACCAATTATCCTTCTTACAACATCTCTTTGATTAGGAGATACCCTTGTGTTATTCTTCCAAAAAAATTTAATCAGGGATATCAAGGCTTCAATGATTGGTGGGAGTCTACAGGAGAATGTCCATAATTCATTGTTATTTGGGTCCTCCACTCTTTGACACCTTTGAACGACTCTCTTTAGATTTTTTCTACTTATTTTCAATGCTTGACTTGTCTTTCTAACGAGTCAAGATTTCTTGGTTTGATTGCTTACTATTTTTGACGTAATGACACTTTGTGTGATATTACTATCTCTATTGCATGAGGTGGAACCCACCCTCTCATATGCACTCCTTATATGATTTACAATAGATTTATCATTTGAAGCATCCAATGTGGTGAATTTTCTATAAATTTTAGAATTTTTTACCTTTGTAATTCGTCTATTTCCTATGCCTTAGTCGAAAAACCATAAAAACTTGTAAAATGTTGTTACCTTTTTACATTTTGTCATTAAGCGGCCCCTTAAGTGATTTTTATTATGCCCATTTTGTTCATGCATTAGTGGCCTCTTTACCTTTTCCTAGTAACTTGTGTGTTTGATGTGCATGATTTTAAAAGTTTGTAAGTTGTTTGAAGAAAAGCCTGTCGGGTGGTCCCCACATCAATCCTAGTCAACACCAAGTTTTGGCATTTAATTGAATTAGGCTAGCTATAACCTTCGAGGAAACTTTTAGTCCTGATATTTTATTCCCATGAGTCCTTGAAAAGTATCTTTTATATAATCTCAAGTTAAGTTGTTGCCAAATCATTTTAGATGAAAATATTTCTTTCTTTTCAAGCTAGCTTAAACCTTCACGAGGTAATATTAAGTCGAGTATTTATTTCCTCAAACTCCTAAAATTGTGCCATGTGTCCCATCACTGCTCATTCAAATTATTATTTTGTGGAAGAAAGTCATGTCATGGAAGCAAATAAAGTATCCATCTTATTCCACGAGTCCTTGAAATGATGACACATGTTCCACCTCAGTGTAAAAGAGATCAAAGATTTTCTCTTCATGGAAAGGATTTCAAATATCCACAAATATCATTGATCTTCATCAAATTAACGGTCTGAATTTTAAAATGAAGAACAATTACTAAAAGTTTCACCTTCAAGCATGCAAAGAAATTAATGGTGGATTTTATCTATATCTACTAGGTTTTCAATTTTCTTGGCATAATCACATACATTTATATCCTCAAAAGCATAAAATAAAGATTACAGAGCGAATTTGTTGTAGTTTTTTAGTAGAACGAAGGTTTTCTATGATATTTCCAAGGTTTACAACAAGCTTAAAGTTGTAAGTTAATTTAGGCCTTCTTTGTTGTATTCTAGTTTGAAAAGGGAATTTTTGGTTTGATTAGAGATATAAAATAAGTTAGAGTTTGGGTAGGATTGGAAAATTATTCAAATTTTTAGAGAATTATTTCAAGAAGTTAAATTATTTAAAGCTCTCTCCTATTATAAATCAAAACCATAAAACAAGAAACCATGGCCAAAACTTCAAGGGGTGTGAAGAGAGGTCTCGATGAGGACATCATGGCTCAATTTATTAAGTCATCTAAGAGGCCCAAAATGTCACAAGGTTTAGGAATTCCAACAGATCAAATTATTGACAAAAATAAGAATTGTAGAGACCCCATCAAGACACTTTCCCATTGTATGCTCTCACCTTGCTCAATGTGGATCTTGTTGATTAGAAAATAATAAGTGTTCTAAGAAAAACAAACCTTATGTAGTGTTTGGTATTAAAGGTGCCTCTGGTTCATGTTTATGGGTCATGTTTTCATGCTTGAACTATTGCAGTTAAGGCCAAAAATAGCTGTAATAACAATGTTTGTGGTATCATCCCTTTAAATCACCGAGGAGATATAAATTTGAAAACAAAAACTTATAAGTCTAAGTGAATGGGGAAATCTTCCTCTAACTTGACTTATACTTGTAGGTGAACATTAATTTATATCACCCGAGCAAAAATTAATATCAAAGAATCACTTATATGTGTATGCAAGTAGATTGTTTTTAGGTTTTTGTCCCTATGCCACTTGAGCGAGTGACAATCAATGAAGAACTATTTGGGGACCCTAGAAAGGGATGCATACCTGCTCGTATAGTTGCATAAACATATTTTCAAATAGAACTATATATTTCATATTTTACGTTCTCTTGCACCTTGAACCCATGGATACAAGGTATATATAGGTATTTTGTGAAGTGAAAAATGCTTCCAATACTTAGGTTTAGAGGACATCATAACATTTTGTGACTTGCCCAAGTTAAATATAAAACATTAAACTTAATTGGTTATAAATATGAATTTGTCATTGATGCTCAAAAGAATCCTTAGGGTGGATTTACCTTGTATTTGGTCAACAGCCCGAAATCCTGAGGAAGGGTACATGGTATTTTAGCTAGACTTGTAGAAAATCTCAATACAGTAACATGAGCATGTTGTATTTTTCCTAGTAAGTGACTTAGGACTTGGTTGGTCCCAACAAAATAAATTCTCTTGTCAAAGCTTAGTTATTATCATTTCCTATTCTTATAAGCCCAAATGGTTGACTAAGTTACTTATCTTTTATTGGATAGAGGATTGATCTAAGTTGACCATCATTTACAAATCATTTCATATGAATGTGTAAGCCAAGGGATAGAACTTAGATCGAGTAATCATTAATTATTGAGTGTTAAATTTTATCGACAAGGTTATAAAATAATTAATATAAATGATGCTATTTAACCCTATATTTTAAAATTTTATTAATTTTTTTAGACCAAGAGGGTTCTTAGAGTTCTTACACATGGAAGATGATTCAACTCATTAATCTATTTTGCTAACATCGATGTTCATCATGTCCAAGTTTCTTGTTATGTGCACATTTGGATCCTTCATTCTTAGATCGTCCCCTTCAAAAGAGGAGGGGAAAATAGGGTTTACTTTGATATTTTGTTCCTCATCTTGATTTAGACTCAAAACTTTTCCTTGTTCCACTAGGTGTGATTTGATAGATAGAAATGACATTGATTGACAATGATAGTACACAAAAAATATTATTAAAGTTTCCTTCACCCATGCCAACTAATCCTCTCCCACAAGAACACAAATATAAGTGTTATTACATGTTAGGATATGCAGTATATAACAAGTATCACATGAAGAGTTCATACTCTATGATTAAGCCATCTGATGTGAAGCTCTGAATCAAATATCAATCCCCTTGACTCGTAATCTATAACCATGAAAAGTGCTTACACTTCATGTTCTCTAATTGTGAAGATGATGAATAAGAAGACGAACCTACTAACATAGTTGAACACAATTAGATTTTGTTATTTTGTAGAAGATGCTTCAATTTATCAATCTGTTTTACATAACAATGTTCATTGTGCCCAAGTTTTAAGTGCAATGTGCGCATTTGAGTCTCTCATTCTTATGATTGTTAGAGTTATCATGCATTAGAGAATAATTAATTACTTTAATTAATTATTATTCTAATTCTCATGCACTTAAGCTCAAATTAGGTTTGATTTATTAGTTAACTCAATGCTTTATTTATGTTAACTATAGAGCTAATATTAGATCAATTTGTCTCATCACACAAGATGTTGACACTTGTCATGATGTAATCTCTTTATCATTAGGGTTGCTCTTATAAAGCATTCATTCTCTCTTGTAATTATTCATTTTGTAAGTATTTTCTTTTTGAGAAATAACAAATCTTTCTTTTGCAAAGCTCTTTGGTGGAAGTTGTTTTGTTCATTGTTTGATCCTGTGACTTGTGTTATTCACAAATCTAACGTGGTATCAGAGTGAGGATTCAATGAACCCCTTCTCCATTTATGAGCTTTTTTCTCATCTAGGGTTGCAGGTTCAAATCTGGAATTTCCAGTGCTTTTATTGCATTTTTTGGAGGTGGGAGAATTTTCAAAGCATTTCAGTGCAAAACAAACCTCGCCATCACGTTTGGAGCGGCCAAAAACCTAAAGATCGATTGTTTTTTTGCAAAAAATTGAAGAAAAAAATGGAATTTCTTTTTGCCATGATTTACGAGGTAGAAATCCATATAGCATATAGATATGTACACCACACCGTGCAGGCCATAAATTTGCAGCAAAAAAAATAATTTGTGAGTTTCAAAAA
This sequence comes from Sequoia sempervirens, assembly GCA_007258455.2. Taxonomy (NCBI): domain Eukaryota; kingdom Viridiplantae; phylum Streptophyta; class Pinopsida; order Cupressales; family Cupressaceae; genus Sequoia; species Sequoia sempervirens. Next base: position 225,178 of record VDFB02204721.1, on the reverse strand, counting down.
AAAATTGTGCAGGTTTAAAAATTTGGAGGGTTTGATTTTTTAGAAACAAAAGAATTTTTTTAATGCAAAAGTTGACTACAGTTTTTGGTGATGTGACAGTAGAATATTCTTTAGAATATTCTCTACTTTAGCCCCCAAACCCAGAAACTGGGCGCCCATATGTTCAGGTGCCGAAATTTTAAGCTCCCTGTTTGGTTTTCTAAGGCAAATTGAGCAGTTTTACAAAATCGGGTATATCTTGGGCATACAAACTCCATTTTTTGAAACCTTTATATCATCGAAAAGCTAGTTCCGAGCCCGTTCCAAATCTGCAAGTATTTTTGTCTGATTTTTTACCAAAAAAATTCTACAATCATTTGAAGACAACCCTTCTATTATGCACTTATGGTGCCATAACTTGGGCAAATGGACTCTATTTTTTACAAACGAATAGGAATTGGAAATTTATTTCAGTGCTCTACACATGCATGTAGTCCATTTTTCTAGAATATTCACAAGGTACACAAAAATATCTCTAAAGTGATTTTTTGATTTTTTAAGCTTTTATCCTCTCAAAGTTGTATTTGGGTTTGGTTTTTCTTGTTGTGGGGGGGGGGTATATTTCTCACTTTTAGTATCTATATACATTTGAGATCACAAATCCTATACCACACATTGTTTTGAAAACCACAACTATCATGGCGGACACCTCTTCATTTAAACATCTTATGCCACACAACTATCACACTTGGAAAGCTCATATGACCAAAATGCTCATGTCTAATGGTTTATGGTCCACTTTGGATGAAGTACAACCAACATTGACTCATAAATTTGAGATATCTCATCATAGGAACAAGACAAATGAGGCTATGGGATTGATTTCACTGCATGTTTCAGACAGTCTCTTGTTTCATTTGGAGTCTTGCACCACTCCTAGGGAAATGTGGATGAATTTCAATGATCTTTTTGGTACCATCGATGAGTATAGAGCTCTCTAGATTGAGGCATAATTAACATCACTTGTGCCTGATACTTTCCCCTCTGTTGAGGACTACTTGCAGAAGTTTAAGTCACTCATAACTCTTCTGTAGGGTTGTGGGAAAAATAAAACTGACAAAGAATGTTTTTTCTTGATTTTGTCTAAGCTTCGAGGCTCATTTCAAATCTTATCTTCTAATTTCTATTCTACTATAGATGCATTGGGTGATGCATTTACCATGCCAAGTTTTGAGGTTTTTTATTATCATTTGACTCATGAACAGGCAAGGTTGGTTTAGTTTGAATCTCTTTCTAGTTCCAAAACTCAGGCACTGGTAGCGCAAACATCCAAAGGGAAAGACAAGAAGAAACAAAATCCCAAGATAGATACTTCATCAGGTAGTAAGCGTTCCTCCAAAACATCTTAGAAGTCAGAACATAAACCTCAAACCACTCCTCAGTATGATAAAACTTCTAAGTTTGGTGAGTCTTCCTCCAAAACGAAAAAGAAATTAGGTGAACCTTGTAGCTTTTTTGGTAAGGAGGGACATCTAGTCAATCGATGTTGGAAGAGATTAGAGGCTTTGGAGGAATCCATGCAGCAACATAACATCTCCACCCCTAAATCTTCTTCCACATCTACAGGTAAAGGTCATGCTCTTTCTGCAAGGGCCTTACCTTCTGCAGCTCCATGGATACTTGATTCTGGCACAACACATCACATGACACCTTCTCAGAATTTGGTCTCATCCCTTTCAGATTGTAGCACTCCTTAGATTACAGTTGGGGATTCTACACAACTTTCAATTTTGGGCTCATGCACTATCACACTTGAGGGTGGTTTTCTTCAGGAGGTACTTGTAGTTCTTGATATCTCCACCAACCTTCTTTCAGTGTATCATATTTATCAATCTGGCATTGGTAAGACAGTTGGGTTTACCCCACATGATGTAGTTATTCGAGACCTTCATGATCTTGATATTATTGTGGCTATTGGGAGTGTTGACACTTCTTCTCATTTATATCGATTTGATGGTTTTGAGAGTTCAACTAGTTCAAGTTCATCCTTCATAGCACATGTAGACACTAAGAGCATGTTGTGGCATGAACATTTTGGTCATGTAAATTATAGATATCTCCAACAGATGAGTGCATAGGCATTAGTGTCAGGGCTCCCTAAGATTTCTTGTACTAATGGTGTTTATTGAGGATGTGTTCTTGGTAAACATCACTAAGATTTTTTTCCTACGGGTAGAGCCACACTCGATAAGGCTCCCTTAGATTTGGCACATAGTGACCTCATGTCATTTTCGACTCCTTCATTTTTAGGGGCCAAATATGTGCTCACATTTATTGATGAATTCTCCAGGCGTACATGGGTGTACTTTCTTAAGTACAAGAGTGATGCCTTTGATTCTTTCAAAATATTTAAGGTATTTGTGGAGAAGCAATCTGGTCTTTCTATCAAGTAGATACACATAGATAATGGGGGGGGAGTATGTTAATCAGACTTTCAAGGACTTTTGCACTGAGCATGGTTTGCAACATCAACTTATAGTTCCATACACCCCTCAACAAAATGGTGTTATTAAGTGAAAGAACATAACTTTACGGGTGATGGCCAACTGTATGATTCAGTCACGAGATATGCATTCTTCTTTTTGGGTTGAGGCAGTTAATTGTGAAAATTATATTTAGAATTGTATGCCTCACAAGGCATTGCGACATCTGACTCCTCAAAAGGCTTGGTCCCGTGTCAAGCCCAATGTATCTTCATTTAGAGTATTTGGTAGTGAGGCTTGGGCATTCATTCCTAAAGCTCAGCGAAAAGCCATGGAGAAGAAGATCCAACCACTCAAATTTTGTTGGCTACTGTGAGGATGTTAAGGTGTACAGGTTGTTTGATCCTAATTCAAAAGAGGTCTTGTTTTGACGAGTTGTCCAGTTTGATGAGCACTTTCCTTTAATGGATTCTCCATCCCCAACTTCTCCCTCATATCCTACTACTCACTCCTCATATCTTGAGGATTACTCATCTCTTGAGGATGAGGATGATGCTCCAGCTATCCCACCACCTCTAGATATTCAACCTTTACCCAAGTGGGCCCACCATACTATTGATGCAATTGGACCTTTGGCAGGTGGTCCTTTACACTCTCATCACACTCATGCACATACATCGAGTGTTAGTTTTTTGAGTCATACTATTTCAGATGATCCTCTAAATTTTTTAGAGGTGGTTCGTATTCTTGAGTGGGATAATGCAATGGCAGATGAGTATTCTTCTCTGATGAAGAATCATACTTGGGATTTAGTTCCTCTTCCTAAGGGAAGAAAGTTGGTTCGGTGCAAGTGGGTGTATCATACCAAATATGTTGTAGATGGTTCTATTGATAAGTATAAGGCTCATCTTGTTACAAAGGGTTTCTCTCAGGTCGAAGGTATTGATTATTCTAAGACCTTTGCCCCTATTGCCAAGATGAATTCTATTCTCCTTGTACTTTCCTTTGCAGTTTCACAAGGATGGTCAATATTTCAAATGAATGTGAAGAGTTCTGTAGACACATCAAATTAACATTATGCATATGCATCTGCTCATTCATAAATCAAATTCACATTAATCCATTCAGTAGGAAAATTAGGTTCATCATCCATTTAAATTAAATAAATTAACTTTATTTGATTTAAGCCTATCATTCCCTCTTTGATTTAATAAATCAATCGTTTATTTAATTAAAAATCAAATCATCATTCATCTCACTTTGATTTGATTTAAATCCCTAAATCATGTCAAATTGGTCAAATCATCCTAATCATCGTTAAGTTATACTAATCTTACCCCCACTTGCATTATCTAGATTTAGCCACTTGCACAAATAAATCAATTTATTGATTTATTAAAACCCTCATTTTCACTCAACATGACAAGTTGATTTGTCCCTCCAACATAGCATTTATTGTTCTTTTTCTTGTCCCCCTCTCTAAATTTATTGCAAATTTTGAATTCAAATTCTCCCTCTCATGGGCACTCTTCCCAAATCTTGCACACCCATTGGCCTATCATCACTTGACAAGTGGCCTATTCTCATTGGTGGATCTTTAGTCCCACATTCACCCTCTTGGCCAATCTCTCATCAAGAAAATCTATAAAAGAAAGCCTTAATCCTCATTCATCCATCCACAACTCTTATGCAAGGTTACTCTCTTGGTTTGAGAACTAATCTTGTTCACAACTCCACAAATCATATCCACAATCACTCATGCAAGGTCACTCTCTTCATTTGAGAAATGATCTTGTCCATCATTATCATTAGCTTATCTAAAGGGGTTGGGAAAGGGCTACTTTCCACATCAAAGTAGCACCAATCCCCCTATGAGATGATGTTTGAAGTAATTTAGGAATACATTTGATGCTTATTTCATTTATAATTTCATGCTAGTTTGGTGATGTTGTTATTCCTTTTGTATTTGCTCAACAATTTCATAGGGAAGGTGATAGTCTCATCTATTCAATGTTGACAGATTTCTCCATATTTGTCAATCATGGATTTATGCATATTTTTCATCTTCACAAGTTTCTTCCTTCATGGTTATCTTCATGAAGAGATTTATATGGAACAACCACACGGTTTTATTGTGGACTCTTTGCTGGTTTGCAGACATCGGCATTCACTGTATGGTCTCAAATAGGCCCCTTGGGCTTGGTATGAGAAGATGGACACTTTTTTGCTTTCTTCTAGCTTCACATGATGTCATTTTGATCCCACAATGTACATTCAAAGACAAGAGGGTGATCTTTTGATTCTTGTGCTATATGTGGATGATTTGATCCTTATAGGCAGTTCATTCTCCATGATCTAGAATGTTCAACAAGCTTTGATGGAGTAGTTTGAGATGAAAAATCTCGGCCTTCTGCACTACTTTCTTGGTTTATAGGTTATTTAGTCTTCAGATGGGATTTCCATATTTTAGTAGAAGTATGCTCTTGACATGCTTCAGAGATTTGGTATGCTTGATTGCAAACCTACCCCCACACCATTCCATTCAAGTGTTGTATTGTCTTCCACTTGTGTACTACTCCTTTAGTAGATGCTACATTATACATGTAGTTGGTTGGTAGTATTTTGTTCCTGACACATTCATGTCCTGATCCTTTGTTTGTGGTTGGTCTTGTCTCTCGATTCTCACATGATGATCCACATGAGAGTCATTGGAAAGCTTCCAAATGAATTTTGAGATATATTTAGGGCACCTCACATTATGGTATTCACCATGCATCAGGAGATCCTTGGATTATTGGCTTCACTAACTTAAATTGGGCTGGTGATGTCAATAATAGGAAGTCCTCTTCTAGCTTTGTTTTTTTCCTTGGTTCTCATCCTATTAAATGGTCTTGCAAGAAGCAATCAACTATTACATTATCATCCACATAGGCTAAGTATCGTGCAACAATTTTGGCCAGGCAAGAGGTTTTGTGGTTTCGACAGTCTTTGAATGAGTTCGGTTTTCCTCTTGATAGTCCCACTATTCTTTGGTGTGATAGTTAGAGTGCCATTCACATCACTCGCAATCCAGTGGAGCATCAACGTACTAAGCGCACAGAGATCCACATGCACTTCACATGACAGTTGATTTAGGATGGTTTTCTTGCCTTGGAGTACATGCCTACATAGGAGCAGGTTGCAGACATCTTCACGAAGCCTTTGGCATCACCTCGCTATCTTCAGCTGCGATTGATGCTTGGGGTGAAGGAATTTGTCCTTGGGGCATCTTCATGAGGCCTTCCTTCATGTTTTTTTTACATGATTTAATCTCTTTTTGGAGTGGAGTTTTTCCCATGAGGTTTTCTCCATTTCTCCATTTTTTAGAGTTCTTTTAGTTGTACTAGGTACCTCGTCAGGCCTAGTTTCTAGGACCCATTCATGCTTTCTTTGCTTTTTATGCATTGGTTTTTAGAGTTGTTTAGCTACTCTCTAAGTTACACTTAAGGGGGGGGGTGTTAGAGTTATCATGCATTAGAGAATAATTAATTACTTTAATTAATTATTATTCTAATTCTCATGCACTTAAGCTAAACTTAGGTTTGCTTTATTAGTTAACTCAATGCTTTATTTATGTTAACCATAGAGCTAATATTAGATCAATTCATCTCATCACACAAGATGTTGACACTTGTCATGATCTAATCTCTTTATCATTAGGGTTGCTCTTATAAAGCATTCATTCTCTCTTGTAATTATTCATTCTGTAAGTATTTTCTTTTTGAGAAATAACAAATCTTTCTTTTGTAGAGCTCTTGGGTGGAAGGTGTTTTGTTCATTGTTTGATCCTCTGGCTCATGTTATTCACAAATCTAGCAATGATCCCCTTTGAAAAAGGAGGGGGACTCAAGGGTTACTTTAGATTTATATTCCTTTTCTTTCTCATTATTCTTCTTATCCTTGTTTTTCTATTTCGTTTTCTTTCTTTTTGAAGCCTTTTATTCTTTTGTACCTTGATTGGCAATAAGAGCATGAGAATTTGTAGAATTTAGAGTACTAATTTATACAATATTATCCTACTCCCTATATAATGAGGTCGCAAAATCATCAAGTGAAGGCATATTCCATGTAGTTCCAAGAGAATCCTTAGCAACATTTAGTGTAGAAATAAAATTGAGTAATTAGGACCAAATTTTATGAAGATGAAAATAATCAATTAGGAATCCTATTTCTCAATACCACATTATTTCAACTATAATCTTAATGATTTGAGATTGGCAAAGAAGTCATGCATGACACCAAAATCACTAGGATTCAAATAAATTAGCTCATTATCCAACGCTTATTTAAAGGGGAGGGACATGTTATGCCTTTATTGTATAATATGTATTGGAATGTGTCAACTACCTAATGCACACTCAACAAATATTTTTATTTATTAGTAGTTAATTCTTTGGGCTAGCCTAATTAAGGCGAAGGGTGTGACACTACCTGACTATGTTTATAAATAAGGACGATTCAAAGATCTCCCATATCATCACATTGTGAATTCTATTCTTATTACAAGATTGTAAAGATTGTCCCCTTAAAGAGTCTTAGTTATATACTTAATATTCTACTCTATTTTCCATTGTATCGTGTTCTATTTTTGTGACTCTACTTCAATGATGTAGTAAATTCATTACAATTAACATTTTTTATGATGATTATACTTTTTCCTAATATATATTTCATGATTCTATCTCACATTTGTCTATGCATACAAGATCCTCATATACTATTTATGGCTACCCTTTTAACCTTATTTTGGGAAAATATTTGAGACACTTTGCTACCCATCATTTTGTGTACTTCTACGAGCATATCTTTAGTATCTCTATATTATGTCACATGATGCTATCTTTATATCTCTCTACACGATTCTTGTGCTTTCCAAGGTTATATCATTTTACATATATTTTATATTATCCTTTAGCTTAATTACATTCTTTACATGCAATTAATTGGGGGGCATACAAGGTAACTAACATTCCTTTCTTGAGCATGGTTGCAATGATTACAACTTGATGAAAAAACTATTTCATATTTTAACATAATAATTTTAGAGTTTGCAGGGAGAGAGGATGGACTCGAGGGGATTTGAAATCTATTGTTGGAGAGGACTCAGAAGAGGATGATGGTGATTTGAAGATAGACGTTGGCTTCTGGGCTCTACGTTGGGCTGGCCTGGAGCCATTGGCTGTGACAAAGATCAAGGGATTTTGAATGTTTCTAATGGATGTGGTTGGAAACTCAGGTTTTGGAGTTTTGGGGGGATTTCAGAGCCCCTATAGGGGGTGGTGTCGAGATCTACTCGGATGAAGACGTTTCAGAGGATTTTGTTTCTTCTGACCCCCCCTTTTCTTTGGTTGGAGGCTTTCGCTTTCTGCCATCCCCTGGCTTGTGGGTTATGGTGGAGCTTCCTATTCTCTGCCATCTCCTAGCTTGTGGGCTTTGGTAGAGCTTGATTTCCTGTTGAAGGTTTTAGAACCCATGAGGGATTGTCTTCTTCTTTCTCTTTGGCCCCTGCTCTTTTCTGGATCCATTTTCTTGTTAAGGGGTTTTGTTGTTAGTTACTTTTCTGCATGGATGTTTGGAAGCTATTTCTGCCCTGATTGGGAGAGCTCATCGTTTGTTTATTTGAGGGTTTCTATGATTGTATTAGCTTCTTCTCTATCCCCATGGCAAAAAATTGTTGGTCTCACTATTTTTCTTCTCTCCTTGTACTCCGAAATGTATTTTGATTTTTTGGGAGAGGTTCTTTTGCTTTGGATGCCTTTGGAATCTCATTGGCTTGTGATCTTCTAAATGTTGGGGTTTGATTTCCTTTGTATTCATCTTACGACCTCTTGGTATCTTTGTGGAGAGGGTTATGTTGTCCCTCGCCTTCTTGGTTCCATGGGGCTACTCTTTATGCTTCTTCTTGGGCATCTTTGGGTTACTCTATCTTTTCCTATGGAGGTGGTCCTATCTTCTATTAAGGGGGAGTGGATGTGGCTGGAAGTGACCTATCTCCTATAAAGGTGGAACGAGATGCTACTGGTTTTGCTTGGAAGTGTTGCTAGGGGGCTGATGAAGCCCTGCTTTATGGCTACAAGAGAGCTGTTGTTGGCCTTCTTGTTGGCTTCTTTTCTTTATCTTCTATAGAGGTGGAGATCTTGAAAAGTAAGCTGATCTTTGTGGTGTTCACTCTCAAGGATAGGGGGTGTTGTAGCAGCGATGGTATGGTAGAGCTTGGGTTTCTCTCCTATAGAGGTGGAGAGTACAACTGGTTTTTGAAGATCATAGTTGGAGCCTCGTGTATTTGTGATGACCTTTCCTATAGAGGTGGAAAGGGTGTTTTGCTAGGCTCTGATACTTCTGTTGTTGGTGCTTTGTTCCTGATCTATGTTTTACAAGTTATATTCTCGGGTTCAAAGTCTCTGCCCAATCATGGATGTACAGGGTTGTGGATCCCTTCAAAATCCATAGATTTGGGTTTAAGGTCCTGACCAAAACCTTGTCTTAGTGGGTTGTTGCTCCCGTCAAAACCAATGGATTGTAGTGGGTTGTTGGTCCCGTCAAAACCAATGAGTTCAAGATTCATGTAGAGTCTTGGTTCTTTTCTAGGCAGCCTGTTGACTTTTGGCTAGTTGCTAGCTTGCTGTTTCCTTGTTTCACTGCTAGTTGCTTCTGCTTCTATCTTTTAGGCAGCTTGTTCATCTTTGTGTGGGTTTCGGGTCCCCTTAAAACCTGATGGTTTCGAGTCCATTCAAAACCTGTTGTAAATGGTTTCAGGTCCATTCAAAACATGTTTATCCTCCAATCAAAATAAAAAAATAGAGTTTGCAAAATTATGGACTAAGCTATGCGAGCAATTTTTTTCATCAATGTTTCTAATTACACCACACGATTCATCATCAAGATGATAAGCAAGTTGGTATCTATTGGTTGCTATCTCAAGTAGTATCCCTGTTCCACCACAAGTGGAAATCTCTCAAACCTTCTCTCTTATTCTTTTTTATTGATTGTAGACAACATATTATTAATTTTTATCCCTATATGATGTTACTAATTAATTTTTATTGTAGAATTTTAAAGGTATGACACTCATTCCAAGGGAGGATGTTACAAGAAGCAACATCAATATCCTTTTTATGAGTATTTGAATAAATTCTTTTATGTCGACTATTTGATTTTACTTTGACATGTATTCTCATGGTAGTTCACATATAAGTCAAAGTGGGGGCAAAATATAGTGAAAATTGCACACCTTGCACTATTTTCCTTTGGTTTGGACTCACTTTGGCCTAGTTATTCTCGATGCATTGATAAAGGCACAATTGACACAATTTCTTTTGAAAGTGCCCGAACATAAGCTAAACCTTACTTGTTTTCTTATGAATTGAGTTCAAATAGTCTTGATCCTTAAATTCTTCTATCTCCCAGCCTAGGTGAAATTTATAATCATGTAAATGAATTTGGTTAGATGCATGGTTATGGAAATAACCCTTGAGCTTTTAGTTTTCAAATTTCAATTTAGGGCCATCCTAACCCTTCCAACCAACCCATATGTGTTGAATCAAAGTGCAAAAGGCTTCATTTAGGACCATTGGAGTTGTATTTTAAGGGGCAACTTTGGTTCATTATATCAATGGATGAATAATCCTAAATCTAGATCTTATCTCACATTCTTATCATACAATTATTAAGGAGCACTTTACCAAAGCAAATGCATTGCTTCATCATCTAAAGCATCCATTGCATGCTTGTTTATTATCTTTGCTCAATTATAAAGTCATTGACTTGGTATCCTTATGGGTTTGACATAAGAGAGGAATTATCTCTATCACATGCATACTCCCAAGCACACTAAACTAAATTTTATGATAAAGCAAACTTAGATATTTGAAACAAATTAAATGTGAATACCCAAATATTTGCAAAGATATGATCCGCACTTGCTCGATCAATCCTTCAATTGTAAAATTGATCCACATTAACATATAATAAATTTGTAGATCCCAAAATATTTATTCAAACATCACTAAATTTTCTATATACGAATGATTCATTTTTAACCATTTATTACAACATATTTATAAAAAAATCTAACTAAACAATATTATTTATTAGTTTAATTTTCTTAAATATTTATTTTAATACATTTTGATCATTTCCAACTTTTTTATCTGAAATATTTTTTTAATATGTATATTAGTTACCTTAAATTTATGTTATTTTTTTAAAAAATTCGCCCTTTTAATAATACATTATATTAAATTAATATCTTTTTGAGGAATTGCTTTCCCATTGTAACTCGAGTATGGTGCTTACCCATCTATATATGTAATAAAACTTGTTCTTAAAGAGATCTCAAGTTCTTCAGAGCGGCTTAGGTTTTGTATGTTGTGAAGAAGAGGACAAAGTGGCGGAGGACATTTACAGAAACTGGATAGTCAACTGTGGACAGAGAAAACGTTGAGGGAGAGCATCAATCCTGAAAATACGGGCAGTCCAAAATATTCAAAATTCCATTACCTATAGTTTATTTGCACGCTTCTTCGTGGTAGTTGAGGACCGGGGTTACGTTGCATCATCTGCAAATAAAATTATAAATTGCACAGGGGAAATGACAGCGATAATGGCGGCATTTGTTCTTTCTGTATAGCACTTGAAAGGCATCTTCAGACCCCGACCTATCATTACTCAGGTATGCCTGTCATTTAGTTTTCTTTAAATTTATTAAAGCTTAAGCAACCCTTATTGTCGCCGTTTGATTTTCCTTATCATGGGCTTGTTTTTGTACAGTTTTTTCTTGGTTTAGCCAGAACAAAATCTTTTTATTTTCTATTTTTATTATTTCTCAGTTTTTTCTTGAAATCCTTGTTTAAAACCCTGGTTTTCGATCCAGGGTTTGTTGTGTCTCAGAGTCGTTTTATTTACTGACTTTTTCGTTTGCTTTATTTTGGAAGGGCTTTCTCTTCGTACACTATCACACGTGTGTGACTTTTTCTAATCCTCGAAAAATCACGAAATCGGCTAATTAGTGGGTGTTATTGTTTTCTCTCTGTTTTGGTCAGTTATATATATGATGCAAGTTTAATCTCAGGATTAGCGGTTTCTATTTTATTTTTTTAGTTGTCTGCTTGAGATTTTGGTTTAGTTTGTTAGGGTTCCAATTTACCGCATGAGATAAAGGACAACGTTATTAGGGTTTCAATTTAATCTCAGGTTTGCTGGCTTTCTTTTCAGTAGTTTAGGTGCCAGCTTGAGATTTTGGACAAGTTTGTTGATTTGGTTTGATCTTTTCTTTGATTTGAATTTAGGGTTTGATGGTATTTTAAACGCTTGTTTCTAGAAAGCCCTATACATGGGTGTTGCGATTTGACATTGCATTTTCTGTGATGTGTGGAGTTTATAACAGGTTTTGCTGGTTAAAAGGCGGGCTGTGCTCTGAGGAATTTTCTTCATTTGATACATTTTTAAAACTAGTTTACATTAAAAGGCTGCCCAGAGTAGAGGCCGTGAAGCTGTGGTGAGTTTTTAATGTTTTTATTAGACTAAGTGAAGGGCCCTGGGAGAATTTGAAGCTTGAAGGTTCTCAAGGAAGCAGAAAGATTTGAGAGGCTGTCCATCTTCTGTATAAGGTAAGGACATTGAACTGAATCAGTTGCTTAGAATCTAAGTTATTTTGTTTGCACTCACACATGTTAGGATAAGAGCTAGCTGGAAATTTTTGTGGTGAGAACTGATGCATGCTAGAATTTACTAGATTTAATAGGAAATCTGGAGCTTTTTAAAGGTTAAAGTTTTTATTTTTGGTTTTGTAAGGGAATACCAACTCTGACACAATTGTAAATTAATGCCATTATTTTTGTTTAATGGGTAGAGCTTACATTAGGAAGTCTAGTTTGTCAAAAGTTGGTTTTATTGAAAACATTAGTTGAATGTATACTACTGAAAATCCCAAGCGTTGAGTCTAGGGTGCCAAATAAATGAAAGATGGTAGTTTCATTTGGCATACCAGATTCAGTGATTTTACTTAATTCATCTCCAAGTATTGGTTCCCTTCCCAGTTTTTCTTGTCTTCCTTTAAAGACTATCCTAGATCAGGATTTGTTAATGCTATGTTTTTGGGTATGCCTGTACTAGCCCCCTTACCTGGCCTGAAAGTGTCCAGAGACAGGTTCCTCTTGGGGCATGGCCTGGACAACCTTTTGGGGGAGGGGCGGGGGTGTTACGCAGGGTACATATCCTGGTTGTACCCAGGTAGATTTTCTTTCAAAAGACATTTAAAAATTTTAAAGGGAAAAAAACCCTATGAACCTGACCTGATTCCTCTAATATGTGATAATACCTGGAAAATCCCTTTCTTCATTTCATTTCACTGATTCCTGATTACATGCAGCACTCAGAAGTGAAGGGTCTGGTCATTTTGTTCTCAGGTCATTCTTCTGAGAATTTTTCGTGATGACAGAGAAGAAAATAAATAAAAAGAATAACAATATTGTTATTAAGTTTGCCCTTATAGCATTTACAGTTCCCTCCTCATTTTGTTGTATTTTAAAAAATAAAGAAAATTGAACTTGAAATTTTTTATAATATTTGTTATAAGCTAATAAAATATATATGTATTATTTATAAATTAGAGATTATTTAATAATTTATCTAATGTTAATTTATTTTATATATATGTATGTTGAATTATTGTTAATAATATATATATATAGATTTATTCATTCAGTTTCTTAATTTTAACATTTTAAACATATAATTGTTAAAATTCAGCACATGGTATGTAGATTCTGCACTCTAGGGTTTGAAACTGGCAATTCTGAGTGCGCTAATCTCCAAAAATGCATACACAAACTTCTGAAACTAGAAAAAAAGCTAAAATCAGAATATAACACTTGCCGTTTGAATATTTTGTTATTCTAACTTTTCTGTTCTGTCTGTTATAAAATAGTGAGTGCCCGGGGTCATAAACAGGCCTCCAACTTGGGTGATCAAAAAGACAAAAAATATCTTATATTTAGATGTTTTCATCCCAATGAATTTTTTAAAAATATGTCCACATTGTATGTCTGCTGTACACCCAGAATAAAATAGAAAATTAAACAAACTTAAAATCTGCATCTAAAATAAACAAATAAAATTGCCTCAAATTAAGACAAATTTTGGCTCCTAAATAACAGTTTCAAATAATAATAATTGCTAGATTTTCTGGTGCCCAGCAGGCAGCATTAATCACTAAATTAAACTTTGATTTATCCTGATTGTTGTGCTATTGCACCATCTGAGCAATCTCAAAAAATAAAATCTCCCTCTTTGTGAGGAATGTGTTCTCTATCAACTCCATCTTCATTCTCAGTGCATTAAACTTTTCTTTTGGTAGGGGCTTTGTCAAAATGTCTGCAATCTGCTCATTTGAAGGAATATATTGAGAATTACAACTCCCTTTGAACTTTGTCTTTGAGAAGACGATAATGAATATTGATATGCTTGGAGTGATTATGAAACATTGGATTTTTAGAGAGCTTAATGCAACTTTGATTGTCACAGTAAACTATTTAGGCTCCAAAATGTGATTAGTAAGTTCTCTTATCAACTTGTAAAGCTAGATAGCCTCACAACTAGCATAAGAAGTTGCTGTGTACTCCACTTCAACAAAACTTAATTCTATCGCTGCCCGTTTCTTTCTGAATCAGGATATCATTCATGACCTCAAGTTGAAACAAAACTATGAAGTGTTCTTTGTAGCACTAGCATCACTTGCCCAGTTTGTTTCTACGAAGCCATGAAACACCAACTCTTTATCTCCAACATACTTCAACCCATAATGAATTGTGCCCTTCAAGTATTGTGCATGTGTTTTGTGGTAGTCCAGTGAACTTGCCTTGGCTCAACCATAAATTCACCTGATGTATCACTGAAAACAAGTATTAGGGCTAGTTTTTAACGAGTAGAGTTGAGAACCTATCAATTGCTTTTATACAAATGTATCCACCAAATTTGATTGTAAATCTGTGCTCAACTTTAGATTTGGAACCATTGGGGTAGCAAGGGGCTTACAATCCAATGTTTGGATCTTTTAGAAATTCTACTGCATATTTCCTAAGTAGCCGGTTCGGGTTCGGGTTCGGGTTCGGTTTGCCGGTTCGGCAAAATTTTTTGGGGGGTGGGTTCGGTTCGTCTTGGGTTCGTTAGTACAAATTACAAAATATGTAATATATATATATATATATATATATATATATATATATATATATATATATATATATATGCAGCCTAGAAGCATGAATTAGGGATTAGAATATCACATAACTGATAACATCATATAAACAACAAAACCACCATAAACTTGAATGTCATTTAAAACATGCATGATAAATATTCATTGTTCAAACTTCAAGTTCAATATTACAACACTTTTAAAGTTTTAATCATCGTATGGATTCTCTAAATCATCCATATCAATGTCAATAAGAACTCAGCCTCTTGGAATGAAAATGCTTGTTTGCAAAACAAATGAATGAAAATGAGGTAGTTTAGGTGATTAATTTGTTTTAGAGGTCACTTTTAGGGTTCCCTTGGGCGTGGGTCAAAGTCAAACTGAAGGAATTATTAAAAAAATACAAAAAAAAACACTTTTTGGTCGCCCAGACGCGCGGGTTCTCCTTGGGTTCGCCTTGGGTTCTCTCGGGTTCTGCTCGGGTTCGCCCGGGTTCTTCACCGGTGAACCAGGCCTCAAATACAAGGACCCTGGTCGAACCCAAGAGGGACCGGACCAGGACCCGAACCCAGTGCGAACCCGAACCAGGACCCAGCCCAGAACCAGGCGAACCGGCTACATAGCATAATTCCCTTGATTTAGCAAGACTTCTCTTGTGTCTTGTCATACTTCAAGACTCAAGAAATAATGCATAAGGCAAAATATCTTTCATGTCAAATCAAGTGCTAACTCCTTGCACCATACTATGAGCTTCTTATTACTATTTGTAAGAATAAGATCATCCATGTACAAAACTAAAACCATTATATCAGATTTATGAAACAAATTCTAAAGATTAGGATTTGCAACAGTTTTAGTGAAACCGAAAATTAATAAGTACTCATTAGTCTGAGAGTATCGAGCATGTGGTACTTGCTTCACCCATATAGAGCTTTTTTTAGCTTGGTGCGTGGGTATCAGGTATCTTGCCTCTAACTCAAATACTGTAGGCTGATTTATATAAACCTCTTCCTCTATGATGCCATTTAGAAAGGTTGTTTTTCCATTCATCTGACATAAAGACCAACTAAAATAAGAAGCAAGAGACAAGAGTACCTATATAGAAGTATACCTTTCAACTAGAGCAAAAGTCTTATCATGATCAACTTCTTTTTGAGAGAAGCTGCATGCAACAAATTCGGCTGTTGACTTTTCTATTCTCCCATTTGCTGCATGCGTCATTTTGTACAACCACTTTGAGTCTATCACTGACTTTAATTAAGTCTCGGTACAATCTCCCAAACACAAACATCATTCTGAATAATGGATTTACACTCCTCTGACATGTTATCTTGCCATACTTGCTTTGAGTTTGCATCCTCAAAAGTTGAGGGCTCATCATCAATATAATAGAAGACATTAAAGCAACATAACTTGAAAACCTTTTTGGTGGAAAGAAGTGTATAGTGTTTCTATTTGCTCTTGTGCCTCCTGCAAAGTTTGAGTAAAAAATTTAGGCTTCTTGGCTATTTTAGAGAAGGCTGAGGTATTTTTAGCTTTATTGGAACTTGGTTGATCACTGTTAGGTTTGTTGTATTTTGCTGATTAGAAGTTGGACCAGCAGGCTGTTTTCTGTTCATAGCCTCCATAGGAGGCTGCTGAGGCTTAAATGGCCAAGCATTCTCTTCAAACTTAAATATCTCTGCATGCTACTATTTTTCTTTGTGATGAAACACAGATCTTGTAAACCTTGGAAGATTCACTATATCTGACAAAAACACTTTTCAAGTTGGAGGGTTCAAACTTGTCATTTTCTCACTTGACACATGGATGTAAATAAGACTTCCAAACGAAAGTGATAAACATTAGGTTTCTCTCCATTGAAGGCTTATTCTAAAGTCTTGCCCTTTAAACACTTTGTGAAGTCATCTATTCAATATGTATACTACACAACTGCATGCTTTGTCCCATTGAAACATGGGCAGATCTATAAGTCATTGATCTTAGAACAGTCTTCTATGGTGGACCTCTTTTTTATTTTGCAACCCCATTTTGTTGAGGGTTGCAAGGCACATTCCTTTCTCTCATTATCCGTATATCTTTACAAAAAACATCAGATTCCTTGGAGATATACTCATCTACATTGTCAGATCTCAATACATTAATCCTTTTACTTGTCTGATTTTCCACAAGTACTTTGAACTCCTGAAATTTCCCAAAGACCTTAGCTCTGCTCTTCATGAAATAAATAAAGTTTCTTGAAAAATCACCAACGAAAGAAACATGTTAAATATTTTTAGCCAACGAAGTTGTTGACATATGTTCACAAACATCTAAATGGACTAAATTTAGAATTCCTTTTGATTTGTGTTTTCTGTCAGCAAAAACAATCTTGATGTGCTTGCCAAGTGCACATTTCTTGCATATACCTGCTTTTTTAGCTTTGTATCCTTCAAAAGTGGTAGAGTTCCATAGTGCAAGTGGCCAAATCTCTTGTGCCAAAGCCCACACAATTTGTCATGATCATGTAACAAGGCTTCTTGCTTATTGGATCAACAATCATCCTATAAAAAACCTCCACAAACAACTTTGGCCAATACTTGACTAGAATTTTGACTGCATTTTCTGATGATAACTTGCTGTTAAATTAAGCCATACGCTTCCAAATCTCATATGGTTGAAACTAAAAGTAAGTTTTTTGTTAATTTAGGAACATAATGGACATCATGAAGGTCAAGAATAAGAATTGAACGCCTTCTTATTGAAGGTCATGTGTTTAGATGTCCTGCTGACCATGTACCACCCTACACCAGAAATAATGTTTATGGATAAACATGAAACCATGGAGAATGTAGTCTCAAGCTCATCCAGTGTTGAAGCTTCTACACTCCTTGCAAACTGTTATTCTTGTTGCTGCTTGCCCTTCCTCTTGTTTTTCTCTGCACACTGAGAAGCACAGTTGCCAAAGTTTTGCCATTTGAAATACTTTATATGGCTCAAACCTTTATTCTTTTGTTGAGAAGAATTTGTATCTTAGTGCTTTTCTTTCTAACCCTTTTTAGGTCCTTTATTGCATTTTTTTTCTTCCCAATGAGTCCTTGGCATTGACATCTTCAGATCTGATTGAAGTAGCTTCAAGTTTGAATTTTTATTTTTTGAATTAAATCATTCCAAACCTTCTCAAAGTTGGGAAGCCTCTCATGAGTACAAACACCCTGAGCAAATGGTACCTGGGATGAAGAGAATCCATTTAAAGCTATGGGTACCAACTCTTAGTTTTCAACCTTAACCCCAATTGCTGCATGTTCATTAGGAAGGTAGCTGCTATGTCTATGCCACTCATATGCGTGGTACTGAGTTTGTTCTTCAACATCTGATGGGAGAGGTTCACACTGTGATAAAGAGTGGTTGAGCTATCATACATCTTTGCTGGTTATTTTTTCAGCAATGTGAGGGATTAAATGATTTTTAGCAGAATCAAAGATGAAACACTTCGTCTTGGCCATCTTCTCGTTATGCTTAACTAAATGAACATGATCAGTTGGAGGTGGCAACATGGTTTCCATATACACACAAAGAGCAACTTCTTCCAATAGCATTTGCAGCCTGCACTTCCAAGTGGTAAAATTTGAAGCACCCTCCAGGCAGTTACATTCTATGAGACGAAGAGTAGTCATGTTTGCTATTGCTAGAACATTCTGAAACTGAACAAATCAGTTGAAATTAAATCAGATCAGCAATCTATCATAGGTGTAGATCAACACTCTAATCATTGGAGCAACTAGGCCATCACATCATACAACCTTTCACAGGTCTATGATACTTCAATCACTGAAGTGAGGGCACTGAAATCTTCTAGCAACCCTCCCTCATAGGTAGCAACACTTCTATTCACGGACCTGGAGGATTTTAGTAATAGTGCTCTGATAACATGCTAAAATTCAGCACACAGTTTCAAATTCTGTACTCTAGGGTCTGAAACAAATTGTCTAACTTAACCTCTGGTCAAATTTGTAGTTCTTAGTGTACTAACCTCTATACCCAAACTTCTGTATAAGACAAACTAAAAACTCTGAAATAACAATACATCTTTTGCTGTCTAAATATTTTGTTATTCTGGGTTTTCTGTTCTGTAGTTCTGTTACAAAATAGTGAGCACTCAGGCTCATAAATAGACCTCCAAGTTGGGCAACTAAAAAGACAAATGAAAATGTCGTCTTAGACAAATGAATCCCTAAAATTATGTCTTCTGTGAATCTTATTTTTAGATGTCTGCAGACCACCCTGAAGAGAGCAGAAAATAAAACAAAGCAGTGCCTAAGAATAATTTAAAATCTTTGAGTAAAATAAACTAATAAAATGGCCTAAAGTTAATACAAAATCTGGCACATAAAACCACAGTTCAAATACTAATTATTGTAAGACTTTCCAGTGCTCAGCAGGCACCATTAATCACTAAATTAATGTCTAATTCATCCTAATTGCTGTTCTAGAATACCATTTGAGTGGCTCCTAATTTGGCTAACTGCTGAACCCAAACTTGAATCTGAACTGGCAACATAGGTTTAATGAATGCGGAAATTATTTTTAGTATATCCTCCCATTGTAGAGTTTTCCTCTTATCATCTTCTGAAAATACTTCTTCACAGCATTAAATATTTTGCCACAGTTGAATTTTTGAGAGTCCAAATTAATGTCTAATTCATCCTAATTGATGTTCTAGAATATCAAATGTGGGAAAAAGATTTGGCTAACTACTAAACCCAAACATGAATCTGAATTGGCAGCATAGGTTTAATGAATGTGGAAATTATCTTTAGTATATCCTCCCATTGTAGAGTTTTCCTCTATCGACTTCTGAAAATACTTCTTCACAGCATTAATAATTTTGACACAGTTGAATTTTTGAGAGTCCAAATTGATGTCTAATTCATCCTAATTGCTGTTTTAGAATATCAAATGTGGGAAAAAGATTTGGCTACAAACTTGAATCTGAATCGGCAACATAGATTTAATGAATGTGGAAATTATTTTTAGTATATCCTCCCATTGTAGAGTTTTCCTCTATCAACTTCTGAAAATACTTCTTCACAGAATTAAATATTTTGCCACAGTTGAATTTTTGAGTCCATGAATGTTTTTCTATGGGTTTGTTTGAGGGCCTTTCCCTACTAGATGTGGTGCATATTATTGTAAGATAGTTCAGTCCTTTTTGTGTGAACAACTAAGACATTAAGCAACCATTCAATCTTGTGTCAAGTAGTGAGGGTAAGTATTCAAAATAGGTGTTTATTTTTGCCTGTATAAATAAGTATTGAAATGTTTTAGGCATCTTGAGTTTTAACTAGATTTTTGGCATGTCTGCATCTGCATCTGCATCAGCTGGTCCTCTAGTTTTATTACAAATTCAATAATTTACTCTATTGTATTGGTATGTTGATTGGACCACCTTCACTCGTTTTTTTTTGTCTTGTTTGAAAATGAATTTGAAGTTTCTGTTTTGCATCATTGTTAGTTCTTGAATGCCATCTTCCTTTTTCCACATGTACTTTGGTATTCAAATGGGGCATGGATGGAAGAGCTAACATGGTTTTTTTCTTCTGTGAGATGCACTTCCTTGCATCATTTCACAAAAATGCAGGAGTTAAAGTGTTTAGTGCCAAGATTCCCGCAGACAAATGGACAGCAAGAAGTTCATGCAACTTGTGGAGGAAAAGAAGAAGAAAGCTCTTCAGAGAAAGGAGGCCCCTTTGAAATGGGAACAGAAACTGGAGGCTGCAGCAAAGGCAAAAGCAGAAGCAGAGGCCAAGGAAAGGGAAGAGAGGAAATTGAAGTCCAAACATAAAAAGAGAAGCTCGCCAGATAGTGGTGATGAGAGTGATAGAGAAAAGAGGTTGGAGAAGAAATCTCACAGGAAGCACAGAAAAAAGAGTTACTCAGACTCTTCTGATGAAAATGAAGAACATCCAAGGAAGGTAGAACGAAGAACTCATCAGAGGCATAAGAGAAGAAGTTCTGGTTCTAGTGATGAAAATGCAGACAATAAAAGAATTGACAAAAGGTCTCATAAGCGGCAGAGAAAAGTAAACAGTGACTATGAGTCTAACTCTGAAGATGAGCAGGGTAAAAGAGTTGGCAAGAAGGGGCCTAAGAGACATAGAAGGAAAGAATCAGGATTGGATTCAGGTGATGACAACAGTGACGGACACGATAAGCGAGCAGATAAAAAAGCTGGCAGAAAGCATACAAGCACTTCATCTGACTCAGATTCTGGAAGAGTTTGTGCAGAAGGGTTCAAGAAAAGGAGGCATCACAAGAGGCATGGGCATAAGCACTCAAAGAAGTCTAGAAGGGAAGATTCCAATTCTGACACTGACAGGGAAGCATCTGATTATGACGATGATAGATTGACAAGAATGAAGAGGAAACAAAGAAGGCACAGGGGTGATCGTTCTGGTTCTGAGAGGCCTGTGACGTCTGATTATGAAGGACCTTTCAGTGATGAAGAACAATTAGCAAGACCAAGGAGGAGGCATCACAGAAGGCACATGCGGGAGCACTCTGGTTCTGAAAAAAATGTTATGTCTGATTCTGAAGGATCTTTGAATGATGAAGGTAGACGGGCAAGATCAAGAAAGAAACACCATAGGCGAGAGCGCTCTACTTCTGCTAAATCTGTGACACCTGACACTGAAAGGGGCATAGAGAAACACAAGGGAAAGGATCCTAATGCATTGGAATTCTTGGGTGATCACTCTGATGGCCATTATAACACGGATGATGAGCATGTTAGAACAAACAGGCAGAGATCTTATGACCACTACACTCATCAACATCATCATGATGACTCCAGTGCAAATGTGAAAACATCCAAGCATTCATCTTCTCCGGTGCCTGTTAGTGAAGTGGATGGGATTCGTCAACATGAAGTGAATCATGATTTGGATGATGTGCAAGCCTGAGTTTTTAAACCTTTGACAACATGGAGTTGTGTTATCATGGATAATCAGAGGATGACTAATTTGATTTAGTTAGATTATTTTTGCTGGACATTCAACTTAACACATATCATTTGATTATGCTTTTGAGTCTTTGACATGTGATCAGGTGAAATGAATTCTTGGACAATATTTTGAAGAATTGGAAGTAATAGCTCCTGTTTAATATGTCTTGTTATCCTTTGACATCAAATGTCAGGTTAGATGTAGTAACATGGGCGTAAATTTTTGTGGTTAGTTGAAATTTGATATTTTTCTTAATTACAAAGAAAAGGGTATAAAGTATCTGAAGTAGGATGTGGAGGGGTATAAGTCGTATCGTATCATTGTTATTTGGTTTTTATCTTATGATATCAGTAATCATGCATATGTTTGTGGTTTTTAATTGTTTCTTATATTTCTTCCATCAAATGTTTTCAATCATGCCTTTATAGAGTTAAGAAGAGTTGCCCTGGACTAAATTGACAGCTGTCATTTGCCTATATGAAACATTTGATTTTGTGCAGATATATTATGCATAAAATATTAATTATTATTAGGGAAAATAATATAATAGAGTGATACAGCCCAGGCTCTATAGGCAGGATTCTGCTACTCTGCCCTTCATGAATTTTATGTAGTCTTCTATTGCAAGGTGAGGCTGGTTGCTGATTTTATTTGTTCTATTGAAAACATAAAATTTAACAAATTTGAATGGCTGTAGAAAAATGTACTTTGTTGTTGCAAGTCATGAACAAGTTTAATAGTGATGTTTGGGTAACTATAAATGTCATCTCTTTAATAATCACAGAATACCAGTGTCATCTCTTATGATAGCAATATCATAAGAATACCAGTGTCAAATCTATAATTTTGGGTGCCTCTATAAACGTCAGCTCTTTACAATTATAGAAAACCAATGTCAACTCTATAGTTTGGTAGCCATATCATGTGGACTACTATGTTAAAATTGTATTCTTTTTATGGAGTGAGGCCAACAGTTGAGTGATGTAGGGTCTGAAGATGAATGTCGCGTTTTTCTTTTTAATGGTTGCCTAGAGTTTGCTAAACGTATTCATTGATGTTGCTCACACATTTCGTGTTAAGAACACCGACGTGTTTCTTTTTGCCATCTATAAGAGTAGGAATCATTGTACTCTGTACCCAAACAACATGTTCCCTGGACCTTCTAACTAAATCATTGCCTTCAGTATTATTGATTGCTGTGGACTAGATCAAGTTTAATTGTATAGATCTGATGTATGTTATTATCAAATACTTCCTGTGATCTTGGTGCACATGTTTCCCAAGCATAATATACCAGCGTTTTTTGGAGGGTTTTCTCTATACAAGTGTGAAGTCTGGTCTGGAGAATTGTTATTGTTCTGATCTCCTTCCATGCCAACTTTGCATAATTTTTGCCCGTTGATTGTGAAGTAGAAGATTTTTAGATTGTAAGCTATGAAATAAAGGCAGTCCCTTTTTTTAATTAATTCTCACTGGTTTGTTTGGTATATTTCCATTGATGGTCACTTCATTATAGTTTTCAACCTCATTTGCGCCGAAGTGATTCAGAATATTTACACTAACTATTTGTATTTCTATGCTACACAATGGTTACAACATAGCCACTCTAGCTTTAAGAGCTTTTCGTTGGGGGGAATATAAACACTTTGTCTTATCTGGAGTGTTTCAAAAGATCTACAGAATCCTCTCTTATTTCCATTTCCGTACATAAAAAAGATTTTCAACACTCACTTCTTGTCAATTTTGTTAATGATATCATGCAGCGTGAGGAGTATTATTCCAGCGATATCATCATTTGAAATAAAATTAAATAATAGCTTAATGCTATTTAATTTATATGAGATGTTTATCTTGAAGAGGCACGTATATTTATAAGGTGCTAGCCTAATTATATGTTAAGCCTACATTATGAAGAGGCACGGTTTTGTTTTTAAAGAAAAGGCACGAGTTCTTACGAAGCCGACCCACTTCCTTTGGACGCGATTTTTCTTGGAGGCCGACCTTGAGATTAAATGAAAGGAAGCATCTCTCTCTCCCTCTCTTGTATATATATTCATTAAGTTCGTTCCAATCACTCGTTCAGTTCAGTTCGATCATTGTCTTATATCAAGTGCGAATCCATTAGAAGGAGCAGTGTGAAGTTATCATATGTAAAGTGGGATCATTGTTGAAGTTCTCAGTTCTGAAATAGCAGATTGATATAATAGAATCTGTGATTCTATCATTCATTGATACTTATTCTGGCCTCTCTCATTGGCCTAAATTGTACAAGTGTTCTCTTTAAGATTTATATATATAAGAGATATATTGGTGCTGGGTTTTTCTCCCTCAAGAGGAGGGTTTTCCCAGGGTATCTGCTGCGTTGTTGTGTCTGATTTGAATTAATTTCTGTGCATACAGTCTGATCATTAAAATTTAACAAATTTGAGTGGTCACGATACAAACAAATAGTTGTCTCTGAATAATCTATTTTTTTGGTTACATCCTCTGGATAATCTTGTCAATTTATTTCCGTTTCCGTACATTAAAAAAAGATTTACAACACTCACTTCTTGTCAATTTGAGCAGTCACGATACAAACAATAGTTGCCTATGGATAATCTATTTTTTTTTTTTACGTCCTCTGGATAATCTTGTGCAAAAAGCAAATATATGTATCAGCATTTTGGATCACCGTATCTGAAAAGCACACAATCTGTCATCTGGATTCTGGATGAAGCTACCTGAAATGTTGGTTCATTTATTTGCTTTTTACGTATTATGTTGACATCACTTTTACTTCTATTCGATATCCTAAAAATTGAGCACATTTCTTTTGGAATGTAAACATAACCTAGATATATGCTACCAATAGGTTTCTGCATCCTAAACCAGAAATCAAATTTTTAATCCGTGTACAAATCTCACATTTTTGACCAGAGATTTCTCCATTGGAAATCCAAATAATAGAGGTTATTTATCTAAATCGCTTTTTACATGGTACGATTGTATTTTATTTTCTTAATTGTAGCATGCTCTTAACATGATTCGATTGCTATAGGAATGAAAACATATGCTATTATTGCTAAAACTAAATAGAACTTGAACCTTAATATTGAAAACCATGCATTTTTCCTGCAACCGTGAAGATTTTAGTAAACATATTTGGCAAGTTTAAATCACTATAATCTGTAATAATCCATTCATATGCCCTTTTCAATTCAAACGAGAGTTGATCGTTTACTTTATTTATAAAGTAGGAGCACAATTAAAGGGAGATGCTCAATTTTATTGGAATAAAGAATGCCAAAAAAGCCTTAAAAGAAATGTAAGGATATTCGGGCAACCATCAAATCCCATAAAATCCTTGTACCTATCATTCATGGTAAGCCATTACTTTATTGATTCACTACTCACACTACCATTGGTTGCCTCCTAGCTAAAAATCATGAGAAAAACAAAGAACATATTGATGTTAACGACTCCTCAATTATGAATCAGATTATACAGTGATGGAAAACCTATGTTAATATGCAGTTTATGTGACGTGAAAAATACACCATTATATGCATCATAGTGAAACACATAATCAAGTTGACTCTTGAAATACATTGCTTCCAAATTTCAACTTTCGGGTTGTGTTGCTAGGCGTCTAAATTCTCATGTTGCTTATGCGGTTTGGCCTAAAATTCTTGCTGCAAAAATCAATTATAAGTCAATTCATAGTTGACGAATTAGTTGGAGCATCATGTGTTGCTCAGGTACCTACCAATACAGCTTTCCTCAATAAACACATTGAATGCTGAAACATCCAACACAAAGAATGTATTTGGATGAATCGAAGTACATGAGATAATTTGGAGTAGGCATCATATACAATACTCCTAACTTGACACCTCTCTCCTATGGTAGAATTCACTCAAACAACATTGGTGAATATGAAACACTAGTTGTCAAACTCTACGCAACCCAATTTTTAGGAGTTAAATCCATTTAACTTTCATGATGATTCTCAACTTGACCATCAAATTATTGGTTAATGTTACGAAAATGGTGTCTTAGCTTCGTAATACATTGTAGGAGGGAGGGAAGAGGTGAGGGTGCGGTGTAAGGGGGTTGTACGCCTTGACAAGGGTTCGGGGCAGTGCCCTTGAAAGCTACATTATATATATATATATATATATTATCATTGTAAATTTAGAACATTTATTATTAGGTCATAGAGCTGACGGTAGTAGAGATTATGTTGGTTTTGCTTGTTTTAGAAGACAATTTTATTTTATGAGTATATATTTTATCATTGTAAATATAGAATATTTATCATTAGGTCTATGACAGTAGAGATTATGTTGGTTTTGCTTGTTTTAGAAGACAATCTTATTTTATGAGGGCATTGTATTATGATTGAGTATTGCATTGTTTTATTGTGTGAAAGATTGATAGTTGTTGAGTTGCATTGAGATCTTTAATTGATGATATTCTTGTGAGAAGCTTGTTCTTCAAATATATTGTAATTTTATTGATTTCAAAATGATATATTGGGTGGCGTTTGGAGTATGGGGTTTGTCATCAAAAAGGGTTTTTTCTATGTAAATCACTATGTAATGGTATGTATGATATTTATGTTTAGCTTTTGTAACTGTTGTAAAGATTTGAATAGTATTTCATAACCCTCCTCTCAAGATTATTGTGGGAAGTTGTTTTGCTATCTTAGTTTGTTAACAAGTCGTATTAGATCTTGATCACCTTTGGTTAGTTGTGGGATAGGTTTTTTAGACTAATCCAATTTTGAGTGGGAGCTTGTGCATAAGATATTAGGTGATCTTGATACAAGAACTTTTAGATGGCAAGTTCATTAAGGAGAATAGAGGTAGATAATTTTTTTGGTAACAATTTTGAGTGGAAGCTGAAGATGGAGGATCTGTTAATAGATTGGGATTTGTGGGTTGTTGTTGATGATAATGTTTCAAGGCTTGTAGATGCTACTTTGGTTGCTCAACATGATGTTATGGACCGTAAAACTAAAGGTCTAATCAGATTATGCTTGAAAAACTCTATTTTAATCAAAGTCCATCAAGAGACCTCTGCAAAGAAACTATGGAAGAAATTTGGTGAGATATATTAAGCCAAATCTTTAGTCAACAAGATTACTTGAGGAAGAAATTGGATTTCTTGAGAATGGATGAGGGTGGACTAATTGTAGACCACTTGAAAACATTCAATATGTTGGTGGCTTTGAAAAATGGACAAGGAAGAGAGATGTCAGATCTTGCTTTGTTCTTTGCTCCATTCATAGAATTCTCTCATTATGGCTATTAGGAGCACTTATGTCGTCTTGAAAGTTGAAGATGTTGTGGGTTCTTTGTTTTATGAAGACACGAGAAAGGTATCTTCCAGTGCTAAGGAGGCCCTAAATGTTCATGGAAGACTTAAAGGAAATGCAAGAAGAATGAGAAGCGTGATAAATCCAAGTCCATGGGGAGATCCAAATCTCGTAGAAAGTCCAAAACTATTTGTTGGAATTGCAGTAAGCTTGGACACTTTTGTAAGGAGTGCAAAGAAGAAAAGAACAAAAAAAGAGATTTGATTACGATTTTAAGTCCATGAAGGAATATGGCGATATGTTCATTGTAGCTTTGGCCACTCATGTAGGTAATGGTGCATGGTCAATTGACTCATGATGCGCGTCTTTCCATATGAATTTTAATAGAGATTGGTTTTTTGAATATGAAGAATTTGATGGAGATAAAATGCACTTGGGTGATGATTCTTATTTAAATATTGTTGTCCGTAGTAAAGTTAGAATCAAGTTTCCTGATGTTTTCTTTAGAAAAAAATTATTAATGGTGTGTTGCATATCCTTGGATTAACACAAAATTTGTTATTTGTAAGCAAACTAATATATGTTGGCGTGTAGGTAGTATTTTGATGCAATATGCAAGATGGTTAAAGGTGCTATGGTGATTGCTAGAGGTGTTAGATTTGCCACATTGTATACGTTTGATGCATACACTATTGAGTACAATAGTAATTTTGTGAAAAACAAGCACATGGCTACTTTATTGAAAGAGGTGAAGGTTTCATCTTCAACAGATTATTGTGGTTTTTGGATACCCAAGGGTGCTCTTTCTTCTAAATCAAAACTACATGCAAAGAATACTATGTTATGGCATTAGAGACTTGGCCACATTGGAGAAAAGACTTTGAGGACCTTGACAAATAAAAAACTTTGTTAAAGGGTTGATTGATTATAATCTTGATTTTGATTTTTGTGAGCATTGTATTTATGGTAAACAAAACCACATTCAAGTTTACTTGAGTTCTCATAAATCTTGAGGTGTGTTGGATCTTATTCATTTTGATGTGTTTGGTCATGTAGATGTTCCTTCCATATGAAAATCCACATATTATGTTTCATTTATTGATGATTATAGTAGGAAATGGGTATATTTTTAAAGAGTAAATATGAAGTTTTCAATTGATTAAAATAATTTTAGCAATGGTTGAATTGCAAACTGAAAAGAAAATAAAATGTTTGAGGATTGACAATGATAGTGAATTTTGTTCTAATGAATTTGATAGATTCTATAAAAATTGTGGGATTCATAGTCAAAAGTCAACTCCATATTCTCCACAACAAAATGGAGTTGCAAAAAGAATGAATATGATACTGATGGAGAAGGCTAGGACAAAGGTTCTAGGTCGAAACAATTGCCACTACTTGCTACTTGATGAACAAGTCTCCTACATCATCTCTCTTGATAAAATGCCTATGGAGGCATAGTTGGGTCACAAGTTTTCACTGAGACATCTTAGAGTTTTTGTTCGTGAGACATATGCACATGTGCCAAAAGAAAAGTGAACAAAGTTGGAGAATAGGGTTGTGAAATGTATCTTCATTGAATACAATTATGGTGTGAAAGGATACAAGCTTTGGGATCTTGTTGCACAAAAGGTAATATTTAGTAAAAGTGTTTTTTAGAGAAACTAAGCCTTTTTCTGTTACATTGTAGCAAAAAAATAAATAAAAAGATGTAATTCAAATTTCTTCTATGCTTGAATAAATTGAATCAAGGCCCTTAAATAGACAAGAAGTTGAGGAGAGCTTATCTAGATCTAAATCTTCAAAAGAGAAGGAATAGCCACCAACTTGAAACTTGTTGAAAGGCTTACAAGGCATATACAACAACTTGAAAGGTATTCATTTGATGACTAGAGATGTATTTTTGCTTTGAATACTAATATGGATGAACACCGATCTATAGAAGAGACATTAGGTATGCATGATGCAACATATTAGAAGATTGCTATTGATGAAGAAATGGCAACTTTAAAAAATAATGATACATTGGATCTAGTACACCTTTTTTGAAGAAAAAAACTTGTTGGTTGCAAATGGATGTTTAAGAAATAGATTGGTCCAGTTGGAGGTATTGAGAAGTACAAAACACTATTGGTTGCAAAAAGATTACTCAGGTTGAAGGTGTTGATTATGGTGAGATATTCTCTTATTGCAAAAATGTTATCCATTAGATTCTTGCTTAATATTGCTGCTACTTATGATCTAGAGGTTGAGCAAATGGAAGTGAAAATAATTTTCCTTCATGGTGGTTTGGAGGAAGATATTTATATGATACCTTTAGAGAGCTATGTGGTGAAAGGTAAAATTAATTTGTTTTGCAAATTGAAGAAATATTTATGACTTCAAATAGAGTCCTAGGATGCGGTACCAAAAATTTGATATATATGTGTTGAGTTTGGGATTTGAGCATTCTAAATTAGATCTTGTGTTTATTATAAAATTAATGGTGATCATGTCATGTTTATTGCATTACATGTTAATGATATGTTATTTATTAGTGAAGGGAAATGAATGATTATAGAACTAAAGCCTCAACTTGTAGTGAAAATTGAAATGAAAGATTTTGGTGCAGCTAAACACATTTTTGAGATGGAAACTAGAAGAGATATAGTGAATAGAAAGTTATGTCTTGGCTACAAAAAGCATGACGATTTAGTTTTATAGAAGTTTAACATGTAGGATTGTAGACCATTGTTTGTTCCTTTTATAGTTGAAATGAATTTATTTATTTTAGATTGTCCAACATTCCCATTAGAGATGGAATACATGAGCAGAGTTCCTTATCAGAGTTTAGTTGAAAGTTTGATGTATGCTATCGTCTACACTAGACCAGACACCACCTAAGCAGTGAGAGTTCTTTCCAAATATATGTCTAATCATAGTAGAGTTAATTAGGATGTAGTTAAAAGAGTCTTTAGATATTTTTAGGGTATGTCAAAGTATTCTTTGTGTTATCATGATTTGATAGTAGACACAATTTCTCTTGATATTCATGGCTATGTGGATTCACTCTAGGCATGTGATGTTGATAGAAGATGATCCACTAGTGCTTATGCATTTACTTAATTTAGTAGTGCAGTCAGTTGGATGAATAAGCGACAAGCTATGGTTACTTTTTCCACTAATGAAGTTGAGCATATGACAACTACTCATGCTTGTAAAGAATCCATAAATTGAATTAAGAGACTGTGTTCAGATATCAGAATAAAACAAGGTGTAGTGACATTTTATTGTGATAGTTAGAGTGCGATTTTCCTAACTAAGAACACAATATTTTATGCTAGGACCAAGCACATTGATATACAATATCATTTTTTTAGAGATATGGTCAAGGATGGTAGGGTGAAGCTAGTTAAGGCAGAGACTTTGAAAAATGTTTCATATTATTTAACTAAGGTTGTGAGCATAGATAAGTTTAGATGGTATTCAAAATCTATGAGCCTCTCGACCCCTAGCAATTAAATCATGGTATTAATCCTCTCATTGCTCTTGCAACGTGTTTGATAAAATGTTAAAAAAATGGTGCCTTAACCTTGTAATTATAATTAGAATATATTTGAGCATGGAGGCAGGTGCAGTGGGGTTAACACTCCCGTGGGGTCCAAGGGTCGCATGCTCTGATGTGGGTTTAGGGGGAAACACCTCCGAAATATCATTTTTTTAGAGATATGGTCGAGGATGGTAGGGTGAAGCTAGTTAAGGAAGAGACTTTGACAAATGTTGCATAATCTTTAACTAAGTTTGTGAGCATAGAGAAGTTTAAATGGTATTCAAAGTCTATGGGCCTCTCAACCCCTAGCAATTAGATCATGGTATTAATCCTCTCATTGCTCTTGAAATGTGTTCGATAGAATGTTAAAAAAATGGTGTCTTAACATTGCAATTATAATAAGAGTATATTTGAGCATGGGGGTGGGTGTAGTGGGGTTACTCATGTGGGGTCCAAGGGCCGCATGCTATGATGTGGGTTTAGGGGAAAACACCTCTGAAAGACACATTATATATATTATCATTGTAAATTTGGACCGTTCACATTAGGTCATAGATCTGATGGAAGAGATTATGCCAGATTTGGTTGCCATAGAAGGCAACCCTATTTTATGAGGGCATTATATTATGGTTAAGTATTGCATTGTCGTATTGTGTGAAAGAGTGATAGTTGTTTAGTTTCCTCCATATCTTTGATTGGTGATACTCCTATGAGAAGCTTGCTCTGCAAATATATTGTAATCTTGTTGATTTAAGAATAATATATTGGGCAACTTTTGGAGTGGGGCTTTTCTCCCAAAAGGGTTTTCTCCATGTAAATAAATGTGTTGTGGTATGCATGATATTTATGCTTTTTTTTGTTTAGTTTCTATAACTATTGTAAATATCTTAAAAGTTTTACATAACCCTCATCTTAAGATTAGTGTACGAAGTTCTTCAACTACCTTAGTTTCCTTACAATTCATACCAAGCTAAAGAAGAAAAACTCTTAAAACACTATGATTTGGTCATATGGTCATTAGATCATGTTGAATCTACACAATTTATGCTACTCACTAAAGAGAGTTGAAGTTACAAAAGGAATCATAGAATCAAGAATCACCTACAACACCAAAATAACATTCTACATAAGAGCAACAATGAAATTGCTATAATGCTTGTTGGTGTGAATAAATGTCTTGTACCTAGTTAATTCATGTACTAGGGATTTAGGGGACATATTCACATGTTAAGTTTACTGAGGTCCTAAGATTATTTCTAGAAGACTTAGTTGTCATGTCTAGATCTTATCTTTTTGAATTTTATGTCAACTTAGTTATCTCATGTCATAGGATTAAGACACTTGTTATGATCTTGTTTAATCCTATGTATCACCTTGGATATATGTAACGCCCCACCATGTGAACCCTAAAGGACAACAAACACTGCACAATTTTTGTTTTTTTTAAAAGCGAAACATTGCATACGATGAAAATGTACATACATTATAGGAAAAACAATTATGCAATTACAAGGTCATTCATGTCCTCTTGGGTACACAGAACGGTCATTACGAATCATAAAATTTTATCAAACAAAAACAACCAAGATTACATAATGATAACATATAATCATCTATGAGCAAAAGAGATGAAAAAATACACATCATTAATTATATTTTGATTCATAATTCAATATTACAATTGTGGAGCGCATTTCCACAGATACAACGCATCAAGGATATAATATTACATTACATTACTTCAGGAGTACATTGCATTATTTTAGGAGTACATATGCATCCTAACGCATAGAGGATACGATACACCACATAAAAGAATGTTACATTATTGAACATGGTACCATAGAACTGAGGAAAAGTCTTCAACTAGGTGAAGCTCTGGAACTCTGCATATGCTTCTACATCGTGAATAGATCTTGGGAACCCAATGGGGTGCATAGCATGTTCCACCCGACCGTGTGGACTCGAAGCTCCACCCCCGTGCTAGGTAAGTGCACCAAGATGGTTCCCAAAAAGGGGGCTTAAGTGGCCACTTTTTTTTTGAAATCAGGAAATGCTCACCTTGAACGTGAAATTGAGGATAGTTACACTCAAAATTTTGAGATGGAACAAAAAAAAGGATTGAAGTGCTCTGAGTCTACATTCTAAACTACTAATTTATTTTGAAAATGGTTGAGATTAAGGGGTTCAAAAGAGGGATGTACAAAAATTGGTGTTGTTTTTGTCAAAAAAACATAACATAGCAACTCTTGTACGACCTGAGCACGATGAAATTTTTTGTAGTATTTTAAAAATCGTTATGGTAAGAAGTTAGCTAATAGCATCTAGTTGGTGCACAATTTTTTTGATAAAATTTTAATGAATATTTGATTTTTTACTAATTTTCTAAGTGGGCACTTCCTGAAAAGCAGAATTTTGGTCGTGCTCCCCCTACAAATTTTTGAAAATAATTGATTTTTAAAAAAATAAAAATTTGTAGAATGGAGTCTAGTTTCTAAAAATGTAATTTATTTGAAATTTTGATGAACGGTTAATTTATAACAAAAAAAACACAAAACACTGCTTTTTGGCAAAAAACAGACGTACAAACAATTTTTTTTTTGGATGAAAGGCTTAACATTGTCGAAAAGTGAAAAAAATTACATCGTTGGATAGCTAAGAGAGAACCTAACATTAACCATGTTTTCAATTTTGTCAATATTGAACTAGATGTAATCTTGATGGTGAGCACGAACCCGATTATGTGAAAAATTGTAGAATTTGCAAAAACACGTTTCTGGCCTTGTTGGTAATGCCCTCCAAGCCTTTGGGTTGATATTCCAAGGCAAATAATTTCACTTTTTTCTTTGTTTTTAATGCGAAATAATGTGTACGCATTATAATGCGAGCGCGTTTTAAAAAAAAAATTCATAAGTGGCTAGAAAATTGGTACCCAACTTCATGCACCCGCCCTGCTAGGAGATGACAAGAAAGGATCCATATCCAAACAAGGTCAAGCAGACAAGACTAACTCAAAATCGACATAGCAACATCAAACATGTACAACAACACTTCCAGAGGCTACCATCCAAAGAAAAATAAATAGGTACTGCGAGAGTGTCATAGCATGGCCTTACATGGATTATCCAGGCAACCTATCACAAGGTACTGCCTCCATCTATGGTTATCCTGGCTGCCTATCTCAAGGCGCCGCCCCATAGGGTGACTCATGCGGGACCACTTACCTTTCATGAGGACAAGGCAGTGATCTTACCGACCAGGTTTTCTCATCCCATCCTTAGCCTATGAAAGCACTAACGGTATGGGTGAGGCACATAATTAATCTTGTTTAATGTTTAACTACCCAAACCCACTAGTTCATTTATTATATTATCACTTGTTTAGGAAACTCTTCCATGGGTTACCCTAATAGCCCCTTTGTGCGCTAGCCCCACGAAGAGCCACCCTCCCCAACAATTCTGAAACATGACTCACAACAAGGGGTGTAACAAACATAAAAGCCACAAAATGAATGCATGTGCGAGACATGAACCATCTTGCTCATAGTCATAACCAAAGGCAAGGAAATCATGGAACAAGGTACACCCACAAGAGTTCAAGAAAAAGAATACGATCAACAAAAACACAAAGGTCCAATCATGGGAAAATTCCACACAAGAATTTCCCATCGCCTTTGGAAGCCTAACAACCTACCACCCATAACTTATCAAAAGGAAGTGAATTAAGCATTTATGGGTTCCCAACCTATCCAACACATGTCTATACATAAAGATCACCTCGATAGCGAATTAAAACAAGAGGAAAATATGATCAATCATGGAACCACTAACATGCATAAGGAATCAATTCCAAAGAGTATTCAAAATAAATAAATAACTATCTAACTTGTTCAAGATAAACTATAAATGTCCATTCCCTTAAGCGTGGACACAATCCAATCCTACTAAAGATAATGTAGAGAATAATTAAATAATTAACTACAATTGAATGTGTTTCCACCATAAAATATTTTAATTAGATAAGCACTATGAAACCCTACAGTAGGTAAACCTTCATATTTCTCTAAATTTAAGATTCCTAACTTATACCTTTATTTACTTCAAAATAATTAACATTAAAATGAAACATATATATTTGTTATTTCAAAATAATAAATGTAAATAAATTGTAGCATATTGGTTTACTTCAAATAAATAAATTTAATTAAAATGTAATATGTACATTTGTTTACTTTTAAACTGAATAGATTTAATTAAAATCTAACATTTGACTCCACCCTAAATAAATCTAATTTAAATCCAACATAAGCTATTATAGGCAAATCACAATCTAATAGTAAGGAATTTGTATTTAAATTAACTTTGAATAACATGTACTTTAAAACTAAATTAAATGTAGTTTGAAGATAAATCTAATTTTAAATGCATTTGAGAATAATTTTGATTTTAAATGTGTTTTGAAAATAAACCTAATTTTAAATGTATTTGAACACAAATCTAATTTTGGCAACTTCAAAAATTGCATAATTTATTTCAAACCCAAAATAAATCGAGAAAAATTTCATCATAGCAAAGGAGATAGGTGTCAATTTCACCAATTCCAATTTTAACACCCGACAATAATCCTTTACCCTGCTTAACCACCTAGAGGAATTTAGCGAATTAAGAAATCTAACCCCACTAATAAGTTGATTGCCATTACGGGAAACATTTCACTCTTAATTCAATATTTTAACCGTTATAATTATATCATGCTTATTCAATTTAATTAAATCTCTTAGGGTGATTAAACTTTTAATTATATATATATATATATTAAACTTTATTTCAGATGTAATATTTTATTACATACAAATAATCATTATTTTAAAATTATAATTTTGTGTTTTATTTATATTTTCATCGTAATAAAACAATATTTTAGATTAATTTAATATTTTAATTATTTGAATCCTCTTAAAAATTTGATAATTTAATTTATTATTTTAATAAATCAATATTGCAAAAAAATGAGCTACAAAGCCTAAAGCAATGCCTGAACGAAAATGAACATGAACAAACAGAACAACGATAAATGAAAGGTTAAAAGGAACGTCATGAACAAAATGATACCAAACAAGACAGGGTACTGATGGACGACATTGTTAAACAATGACGAGATGATAGATGCGAATGGAGATGCTTTCTTGTGAAATCTGTTTTCAACTTCATACCCATTGGGAATTTATGAGGCTCACCCTGTCCTGCCAGTGTAGGTGGAATCGAGGCTTGGGTACCTGCAATCCTACATAAAAACAAGTGTCGAAAAAACATATATATTTGATGCTATACACACCGTGAGAGAGAATTGCAGTGTGGCAGGGCACTCACAAATGAGTGATGCAACATCGTCCTTCTCACCCGAATCTCAATCAAAACAACATCATCATTAAATGATAAGTACACAACTACATAAACATAACATCAAACACATATGTCCACATATCAAAAGTAATAGTGTCATAAACAACTAAGTCCAGTAAGCAAAACTGTCAACCAACCAAACAACATGATTAAATAGTCACCAATATAGTCTCGAGTACGCATCAACATAAGCAGTATCTAAACGACATCAATCACACACAAAAAGTATCATAGGAGTACAGTAACACGGGAGGCACTACGCTATATAAACAAGGGGTTCTCATATATTGTATAGAGGAATTCTTGGATAATCAATTGCATTGCAATCTTGAGCATTGCATATTGATTGATCTCTTTGTGTTTTCTATTTGACCTCTAGATCTTGGGTATCTCCATAGCCAACTCTAACATGGTATCAGAGTGGGTTGCGTACCATTGGATAATTTTTTTTGAGAGATCTTGGTAGATCTTGAAAAGTTGAGTATGCTCTTCTCTTGCATTATATGATGATCTAGAGAATTAGACAAACTTGTTAGAAATACCAAACTTTGGAGGGTTCCTTTTTTTTGACTTTGTATTGCAAGTGCATTTTGGGAGCTTGTTGCATCAGATTTGAGTTAACCATTGCATCCGGAGTGCCTAAGAAAGTCAAATTTTTTGTTTGTTTCATCCAAATTGGACATTCGAGGCCAAATTTTCAAGGATTTAAAATTGAAGGTGGTTGCCAGATCCAGGAGGTAGCTACCACTTCAAAGCATTTTGAGTAAAAAAGGACATTGCCATTGTGCTCTAAAGGCCCAAAAATATATAGATCGACTATCAAATCGTCAATTTTGGAGAAAATTGTCCTTTGAGGCAAAATATTTTACTAGTTGGGCTGTACGGCCCAACCTGCACATGATGGTACAATTTCAATTTTTTTTTTTAATAAAAAATAATGATTTTTTTAAAACATTGCAAAGGTTGATTTGATTTTTTTAGAAAGTTTTATTTAAAATAAAAATAGAAAAGTCTGCATAATCATAGATTGTACCTGCAACTGCAAGTACCAGCAATACCTTGTAGTACGTAGGGGCCCCGCTCGATTGTCGCATGGCATAGGCCGAAGGCCCCACCAATGGCCCCGATGACTGTCTTTTTTGAAAAATTGATGACACCTTTTTTAAAAACTCCATTGAGATTTTTTGGAATAATTTGCTAAAAATCTACCACTAGAATTAGAATATTCATCTAATATTCCAGTATCCATGGTACCGGTGATGTCCATGAGGACATCAAATTTAAGTCGTAGAACAAAGAATATTTTGGTGGGTGCAGAGCATATTCTTTTTTGATGGATGAGAATTCATCAAATTCAACATAGCAAATTGTTGACATTAGCAAGGTGTCAGCTATTTTTTTTTTAAAATTTTGGCTCCCTCACAGATGCAATTTTTAGTTTTGTAGTAAATTTTCAAACACTCATATCTCAGCCATATGACCTCCTTTTTGTGAGTTTTTTTTTTTGCTTTGAAGAAAAAATTGGTGCTCTTTGCAGTGGTGCAATCAATTTTTTTATTTTGGTACTTAGTTTTTCCAGAAATTGTAGATTCTCATAGGTGTTGTTGAGCCATTCTCATTTTGGGAACTTTTGGGGCTCCATTCTTGCTCATACAATAACATTTTTGAGTATTTTTTTTTAAAGTTCATATTTTGTGTACTTCTCAATGGTGTGATCAGATTGATATAATTTTATGTAAAAATTTCATTTTGATTTTGTGGCCAAATTTGGCATATGTATGCACTAATATCAAGTCCACTTCATTTTTTTGCAAGTGGCATCTGTAAACACACTAAATATAAAGTGCCAAATCATATATTATTGGAGGGTTTTCTTGATTGAGTGATTCAGGGGGGTCTCTTGGTGCATTGTTTTAATCTGTTTTCTTGTGCTCTTCTTTTCCATGGGTCATTCTAAGGTTCCTTTGCTCACATCATATAAATATTCAACATGGCATCAAAATGCATGGAGTGTTCTAATGATTGAAGTTCACTCTCTATATGTTAAAAATAAGTTACCTAAACCTACAAATGTAGGTAAAAAGATAATTTGGATGATTGAACATACTAAAGCTCTTAGATGTCTTCATAAACTAGTTTCTCAATATTTGTTGTTCAAATTGAATCATGTAAAAATTCTCATGAAGCTTGGAACAAATTGAAAAAATTGTATGGTACTACAAATGAAGTAAGAGAATATAAAATTGATAATGAACTAATGTGCCTTGATCCTAATAACTTTGACAACATCCAGGACTACATCACTAAGGTCAGTGATCTAAGAGAGGAATGTAAAGCATTTGGAATTGATAAGGATATTGAGTTGGTCTATAATGCATTGAATAAACTTGGTCCCGATTATGTTGCTTTTGTTTCTAACTTTCATACTTAGTTTAACTATGGGGTTTGCATATACTACACCTTCATTTGCATCATTTTCTGAGATGTTGATACATGAACAAAAAAAGCTTATCTTGATGGGTCTCATCATCCAAATCTCAGGGATTATTGGCTAGTTAGGTGAAAGAATTAGAACATACTGATAAGAAACAAAAGAAACCAAAGACCAATCCACATTTAGATCAAAGAATAAATTCTCTTCCAAAGAAAATTCATCTAAGAAGGAGAAGCCAACATGTTCATATTGCAAGAAGCTTGGACATGATGAACATTCTTGTTATAAGAAGGATATTAATGCATCAAAACATCTTCTTAAAAAGAACCATATTGATCCTCCTTCCAGAATGTCTGAGTCAACTTCTTCTTCTTCAAAATAGTCTAATAAGGACAAAGGTCATGTTGGTTTGGCTTCTACATCAGGAAATAAGGGGAAAGCTCTTTGTGCTTCTACAAGTCTTATGACTTCTATATTTAGGAGCATCTCATCACATGGCATCTTCATAGTCTATTTTATCTTCTTTTGAGCCTTGTTCTATATCTCCTATTTTGATAAGAAACAATACATACATGAGTGTAATTGGGAAGGGATCTATTGATATTGGGGAGGGCACTTTCAATGATGTTTTGTGTATTAGATTTGTCAAACAATCTTCTTTCCATCTATCATATTACACATGGTGGAGATGGGAGACTGTGGAATTCACTCCCAATTCAATTATCATTAGAGAGTTGGAGAGTAGAGAGATCATTGCTATTGTGATGGTTGATTATTCATCTCAGTTGTACACCTTTGCATATTTTGCTTTTGATGATGAAATTGTTCCTTCAACTGTTGTTCACACTTCTAGTGTGAACCATGATTCATAGGAGACATTTGGCTAATTGAACTTGGGGGTTCTCACATCGGATTCCATTCTTGAGCCTTGCATTTTATCTCCTCCATCTACCATTGCAGTTGATGATGCTTGTGTTGCTAAAAACGTGGCTTCATGTGATTTAGTGCAACAAGATCTACATTATCTTCCAACTACATCTACTTGGGATGCATACTTGATAGAAATTGGTGGGTTGTTTGTTGAGTCTCACATTTCAGATTTGGGAGACACCATTGATTACATACATCTTCTCATTGATGAAGATGATTCTTCTTCAATTTTTGCAAGGGAATTATTTGACCCTCTTGTTCATTCTCTACATGATCTTTCTTTTCCATTTGACATGAGTGTGGATACTTTTGGACATCATTTGGAGGAGGCTTCTTTGTCTTTAGAGGAGACATGTTTGTCTTTGGATTGTGTTCTACATTCATCTCTAGGATATTCTAGATTGACATCTTCAGTTGTGTGGCCTAGAATGCTTGTTTGGAGTGTGTTATTTTTTTGCATCGACATGGAGACACTTGAGCATAGTTCAGAGACATCACATATCATTATTCTTCCCACATATTCCTTTCGAGAATGGGAAGACATCCTGCATATCATCTTGGTTTTGTTTCTTCCTAAGGGGAGGAATGTTTTTTGGTGAGATTAGATCATCTTCAACTTTCAATGTCGAGCTTTTACCATTGAAGAAGACTCACCATTGAGAGGGGGATGTATAGTCTCTCTTCTTCTTCTCTCTTATGGGGGGTATTTTCCTCACACTGGGTTTTATCCCTCTCATGCATCATTGAGAGTATTTTGTATTTCATCTCTCTTTTGGGGAGGAGTTTTGTCCCACTGAGTTTTTTCCTTTTCTCTGTTTGTGAGAGATTGCATTTGTATTTGTACATGGATACCATGGCCTAGTAGTCAAGACCCATCCTTTCATATTTTCATCATTTGCATAATAATCTAATCCCTAAGTTGTACTTAAGGGTGGGTGTTGGCGTGAATAAATGTCGTGTACCTAGTTAATTCATTTACTAGGGACTTAGGGGACATTCACATGTTAAGTTTACTTAGGTCCTAAGATTATTTTTAGAAGACTTAGTTGCCATGTATAGATCTTATCTTTTTAACTTTTATGTCAAGTTAGTTGTCTCATGTCATAGGATTAAGATACTTGTCATGATCTTGTCTAATCCTATATCTCACCTTGGCTATATAACCAAAGGATTCTCATACATTGTATAGTGGAATTCTTGGATATCAATTTCATTACAATCTTGAGCATTACATATTGATCTCTTTGTGCTTTCCATTTGGCTTCTAGATCTTGGGTATCCCCATAGCCAACTCTAACAATGCTAATAGTATACAATGCAATGGGATGAAATATGCATAAAGGACCCTTGTATATATAAGTAAGGCTGAGACATAGGAGAAAATGAGATTATGTTTAGTGTTATGATCTCATGCCTTGAGACACAAAAATTAAATTCTCTAAGTAAACTTATCTAGCTAGGTGTGAAAAGGACCTTGAAGGGAACCATTTAGGTAATATACCCTGTTCATACCAACAACCCTCTTAAGTGAAACTTAGGGGGGAAAATAAAAGAGTAAAAAAGCTCAAAGATGGGTGGTGACATTTGACTAGGTACCCATGAACAAAACTTATAGGAATTTTTTTTCCATAAAAGAGAGTATACAAATAAATAAGTAAAATTGAAGGAAGGAGGACCCAAGATGATCCCCCAAAGACACTTTCCTTCATCCCAAGCATTGATAGGGAACAAAGATAGTGTGACAATACCAAAGGCTTAGTGAAGGTGTCTACAACATGCTCATTAGTAGGAAAATACTCCAACTTGAGAACACCATCTTAGATGAGTTTTTGAATGAAGTGCATGTGGTTCTCACTATTCCTAGTCTATTGATGTTCCATTTGGATGCATTAAATATGTAAGATACTTTGATTATCACATAAAAGAGTAGTGGGGCGATAAAGAGTCCAATGCTTAATTTTTTCATCAATTGAAAAATCCAAAGAACTTCATGGCTAGTAAGAATCACAATTAGATGCTTAGCTTCTCTAGAAGATAATGCAATAGTTGTTTACTTCTTGTAAGACTATTCCATTAGACCAAAACCAAGGTAGTAGATAGAACTAGAAGTAAACATTTGATCATCAACATCACTAACCCAATTTGAGTTAATGAAGCCCATAATTTGAGAAACACTTGAAATGTGGTGAATGCTAAAATGTGAAGTGCCTTGGATATATCTCAAGATATATTTAGTTTCCTTCTATTGAATTGAGAGAAATACGAGACAACATCAACAAGAAAGGAAATATCTTTAGACAACTACATGTCATCTCTTCTCCATAGCCTTATATTGACTATTCGAAATAAATTCTCAGTCCTCATTACCAAATACTTAGAAAGCTAAGATATTAGGTGTGACATATAACAAAGCCTCCTTGAGATTCATATTCTACATTTTCTTGTGGGGCATATGGTTTTGAATGTAGTTAGCATAATTGATTGACTCAACTAAAAAGACAGGTGTCATTCCTGAATTGAATCACATAATTAGCCATCTCCTATAAATTTTTATTCTTCCTCATTGTTCTACTAAGGGTTTCAATGAATTATATTTTAATGTTGAATACCACACTACATAAATTCTATCTTTTGTTCACATACTCCCCCCATTATTTGTGTGTATTTATTGATAAAATACTAGATTGCTTCTCCAAAAACACTTCGAAGGTCCTAACAGTGCCTAAAATTTTCAACCATGCTCTTGCAATACTTTTATCAGATCCATCAAAAGTGGAGAGGTTTATTTTACCCAAAGTATAATCAAGATCCTTTGGTCCTTTGGATTTTCTTGTAATTTAGATTCTTGCTTTTACACACCTTTAGTCTTCTGCATAGTCACATAATTTGTTAATGTCCTAGACTCTTATATCTCAATCAAGAGAGATTTGTATTTTGCATAGGAGGAAACAATATCATCCTAAAATGAAGTTTCCTCCTCTAAAATAATTTCTTCTCTTTGAATGAAGTTGGGTTTTAAAGGTCTATTTACAAATCCAACCCTTGAATTTTGAGTATCTATTTCTTTTCCTTTTCCTCTAGCAACTATATCCTCTTCAATATTCCTACACTATGCCATAATTTCTACTTGTTGCAATTTTGTTTTCTCACTTCTCAAATATTTGATTTCTTTGTCACTTGAAAGCATCAAACATCAAGATACCCTTTCAAGTTGACAAGATCACAAATTTGATATCATTGTAATGTCGCAGAGTAAATAATTTGATGATTTATTAAAAATTCATCAACACACAAAAATATAAGAAAAAATAATATATTTCAAATCCTCATTATATCACTTTCTAAAATATTTTTAAATACCCACAAAGATTTATCAATTTCTATGCAAATCATGCACATGATATTGATGTTTTTTACACTAAACAATTGAAAAATTCTTTTATATTTAAAATATTACTTTTAAGCATAAAATATGCTGCTAAAATAGAAAATATAACAATGATAGAAACAACAAAAAAATATGGAAATAAACTTTTATAATCTTCACCCAAAATAATGTAAAATCCTACACAATAATAACAGTGAATTTGCTCCAACTAAAAGATGAAGATACAAAACACCCAAGTTGATATTTTATCGAATAAAGAAAAAAACATTTTGAAATACAATAGAAAAATGACCTTAAAATAACACTCCAAAACTAAGAATGAATCTCCACACCAAATCTCTAGAAAATTTGCAACAATCAAAACAAACTACACCAAGACAAAAGGCTACAAAATCCAAAAAGTCCATGAAGATCAATTAAAAAATTTGTGTAATATTTCCTCATGAAATCAATTTGTTTTCATCAATTTATCTCTACCTTCAATGGGTTTTCATCTACATAAGGAATTGTAAAAGCTCAAGTGCTCATATAGAAAAAGTTGAGAGATAAATATGATCAAAAGTCCTTTTTGTATGTAAATATCGTCATATAAATAAATCCTATCAACTCAAAACATCCCTCTCTTAGAAAATAATTTAACATAATTTTATTTCCAACAACTTCCCTCAAAGGGTGCTCATATGTCATAACCACTATAATTTTCTTTTGCTAAAATAAGCAATAACTCCCTTTTTACAAGCTTTCATATATTTTGTCATATCCATCATAAGATCTAATTTTATCTTTGGCAGTTACAAATGGCACCTCATAAAACTTCACATCCCCACTTGTGTAATAAAATAATATTATTTAATATTTAATTGCTCACAGGAATAATAAATTCTTAATTTGCAAGATTACAATTAAAATATTAAACAAAAAATTTCCTATTATTTTTGCCTTAGCCCATAGGAAATATAAGAATGAGCTAAAAATTTATGTAAATTAAATTTATTAGAAAGAGGACAAGATAAATTGGTCCCATTAGACTTTGTGGGTGTGCTTCCCTATCACCCTCTTTTTTGTGTGAATATTTTACTACTATTATTTATTAAATAAAAAAAAATTCATCAAAAAGAAAGTTTCAATCTCATATCTATTAAGGACTTGGCTACACTAGGAGGATTTGGCTGCCTTGTTGACCACTAAAACAAGACTTGGTTGTTATACTAGCCCCTACTTATCATTTTAGGCCCCTAAATAACTCCCATTTAATTAAATTTAGTTAGAAAGGTCCTTGACATCCCTAAGACCATCAATACTAAAAAGTTAGTAAATTATTAGATAAAAAATTAAGTTTTTTTAGACTAATCTCAATTTTCATGAAAATGTAGTAATTTAGGTTTGCGATAGATTTCTAAGTCCAACTTGTTGTTCTAAAGCTAAAAACCTTGGAGTACCTTCCTTATGGTGTCTATAAGAAATCCATTTAGTCTTGGCTCCCCATCAATTCATTTCTTAGGTGAACCTATTTCATCATTCCATATTAGTTTCATTATTTCATTTCATGCATTGACTCATCACAAGTTTTCTACTAATTAGCCCTCTTTTTTGTTTATAGACAAGTGTCCATCTCTTAGAAGTTGTATTAGATAATGACCCAACTACCCAAAATGCCTCAAGTCCTCACCAACTACATGGACATGGTTGCTCCTAGAACTAACCTTCTTGTTAATTATTTTGACATCTTGTAGCTTGGTCCTAGTTGAACCAAATGCTTCCAAATTTTTTTGATAAGTGCAACATCTAGTTTCCAGTAACTTTAGTAGCTATC
The DNA here is from genome assembly GCA_007258455.2 of Sequoia sempervirens. NCBI lineage: Eukaryota > Viridiplantae > Streptophyta > Pinopsida > Cupressales > Cupressaceae > Sequoia > Sequoia sempervirens. The sequence continues at coordinate 180,703 of VDFB02204721.1, read as the reverse complement.
ACTCCATCTAGGTGCATCTTGGTCATTTATTTTCTATTTTTTACACATTTTATCATAATGTTTTTATAGTTTTTTATGTCCCAATTGCATCTACTAGCATAGTTTCATTTAGTATTCAATCAAAACATCCATCTCCACTCAATGGTGGTTGTTAATTGAGGTTTGGATAGTTGGAGATAACCTTAGGCACCTTAGCTTTCATATACTTGCATATAGTTACCTCAACATAACCTTAATTTACATATAGTTTACAATATAACACACACTACCATAACACCAATAAATTCAGGAAAAGGTCATATTTTTATTTATTACAATACTCAACTCAACTTTAGTTCAACCTATCAACTAGAGATAAATGATTAGATTGAGAGTGAATTAGGTTATTGAGGACATGCTTTGCATGCATTTAAGGGATTGATATTTCAAATGGGAGGACTATTTATACCTTGTTAAGTTTACATATAATAATGGGTATCATAGCTCTCTTGGCATGGTGTCATATTAGGACTTGTATGACCATCCTTGTTGGAATCCATTGGGTTTGGATAAGTTGGAGGATCAAGTCATCCTTGAACCTAAAATTATTTAGGATATGGAGTGGCAAGTTGTTTGGATTAAAGAGTAGTTGTTGATGCCAAGAGATTAGATTGAAATTTATCAATTGGAGATCAATTATTTTTGTGAGTAAGAATGATGCAGGAGCATCCAGTGGTGTGAGGGCAATCTTGCATCACCCAAAAGATGATTTCCATTTTTGTTCCTGTTGTTTTCTTTTTGTAGATGTTTTTGTATTTCTGGATACCCTTTTCGTCGAATAAGAGTTTCCAACTTTTAGAACTACTTTTTGCTTTTCGCTCAATTTGCTATTTTAGCGGGTTTGCATTAAGTCGTGGGAAGGCAATTTATGGGAAGGTTGGATGGAAAAATACCGGTGAAAGAATCAAGTCAAGATCATTCATGACTTGAAAGTTATTCAAGTTCCAATTTATGCTTTTTGACCTGAAAAATCTTCCGAGCTCAGTTTGAGGCACCAAACGATCCCGGATGGGCCTGAAAATTTGCGAAAACGCCAAAGTAGTCCACGGGCCTACTTTGCAGAAAATCGTCTTTTCGAGAGCTTTCCGAAAAGGTATTATCATTGAAGATCCGACAGTCAGGATTAAAAGTTATGGCTGCCGGAAGTTGGTGCATATTTTTGAAATGTGCTAATTTTCAACTGTGAATTTAAACTTGAATTTCAAATTGTAATTTTGGCGCCAAACCGTCAAAAATCTTATCTCGAAGGTTGTTTTTGGTTCCAAACCGAAATGGGTCTATTTAGGGGCTTATTTCTGATTTTTGGGTAACTTTTTGGAGAAAGAAGTTCGCATGCTGTGAAAGGGGATCTGGGTAATTTTCTGTAAGTTGGTAATTTGCATGTAAGAAGTTCAATATTTATGAATAAAATATTATTCTCTGTTTTGTGAGTGTATTTCTGTGTCTCGGGTTTGCTCCCTCGTCAAAGAATGCACAAGATCCTAATCCATTACAAGAAAATTTTATTATATTAATTTATTGGTCCTTTTTAAATCCTTGAGACAATTGGTCCTATCATGTATCAGATTACCTTACCACCTAGTCTCTTCAACATCCATGATGTATTTCATATTTCTATACTTAGATAGTCTATCCAAATATGATGCATGTTCTTGATTGGGGTACATTGTAGGTTGAGGATAGGTTTAGTTCTTTGGAGCCCATTTGTATATTACAACATTAAATGCCAAGCATTCGAGGTTGAGACCTAGACCAAGTAAGGGTTTAGTGGGACCATCTTGATGGTACAACTGCTTGGGAGGATTCTATGTAGATGAGAGTTCTCCATCCTTACCTTTTTGAAGGCTTCCAGGAGTAAGCTAGTCTTAGGCGGAGGATGTTAGAAGGCATATGTGCCTTATATGTCTATTTTATTTTTATTTTGTTATGAATATTATACTTATCAATAATGTTCTATATTATTATTGATGTACTTTATTAATGATGCGTTATATTGGATGTTTGTTTCTAAGTGCACATTATGAGATGCATATGTTGTGAATTTATATGTTTGGACTATTATAACATCCATCTTTATTATTTTTTATTAATTTTTCAATACATTATTTGATTATGTTATCTAGTTTAGTATTATGATTGTGATGATTATCAATTTCTGTCTTTATGATATTTGGATCATGTGACTTTAGAATGATTTTTAATTGATATCATATCTCATTGGATGTTTAGATTGTGCTTTAACTATGTTGTGTGGAGCAAGTATGCCTAATATTTTGATTAGTGTGTAGGCACAAGTTTTCCCTAACGGTGGTTAATTGGAGATGGTTTATTTGGGTAAATATGTTGTGTTAACTTCCTTGTCTCACTTGATTTGAGTTACAAGATGCGTCTTGTGTATCTTTGTGAAAGAATGATCTAAATTGGTGTTGATTCTAGATCCATTATTGTGGATAAATATATCAAATACATTCTCTTTACACATGTTTATTTAACTCTTGTTTTCATTTGCACCTTATCATATTTTGTAATGCTTGTTTAGGAAGTGTTTGTGAACATCCTATATGCTTAAGTTGAAGAGTTAGATATTTAATTACCTTTGTGGACTGGTATTACACATTTTTAATACTATGAATATTCAAAAAAATTAATGTTAAAAAATCACTTGAATTAAATACATTAGTCAATTTTTGTCACACCCCATTGTGTGTTTATCTATTTACTGTTCCTATGTTAGGGTAAATTATTGCATATTTGAATATATTTGGAATTCTGATTGAAAATATATGTGGTTGCACTTTTTTTTATCAAAAAGATTATTAATGAATGTTTATTTCAGTTAATGTTATGTGATGGAATGCATTATATGGACTGAATGGCTATTAAATTTGATATTCTAACTATGAATAGTATTATGTAAATGCTTGTTTAAATGAACAACTAAATACCATGAAATATGTTAAGTTGGATGCAGGTTCATTATCAATCCTCCAAAAGCAAGGGGGAGTATCACTCTAGAGAAGAACTTGGTTAGGTAACCTATAAAAAAACCTAATTGAGCTTACACACACACACTCACAATAGATGGGTTGAGTCAAGTCATAGAGTTGGGAATTGGTAAGTCATCCTTTAGTTTAATGTGTTTTCATTATGGAAGGATCTTGATTATTGTTAAGTGCATTCTTGGATGGTGTTTATGTGTTTGGTGCTATGAGTTCTCCTTTATATTGCTATACTTGATTGAGGAGATATATATACATAGAATGTATATATGTATACATATGCATGTCGAAGATAGCCATACACGTGAGAGAACACGTGTAAGGAAATTTAGGAGCGCATCTAGAGAAAACTCCATGCAGTAGTGCCTTTGGTAACTTCAATTCGATTTGGTTACCTCAAAGACATGAACAACTATGTCCTAATGCGAAATAGACACAATTTATTTCCTACATTGATCCATCTGAGAGAAACACATGTAAATTTAACAGCAATCATTAACAGATTCTACTACACGAACCAACAGTCATGAAAGATGAAATAGAAAACTAGAACACAAAGATTTACATGGGGAAAATCCTTTCAGATAAAAAACCCCACACTCCAAAGATCGAGCCATTGTATTATTCAGCAACAAACCAGTTACAATACAATTTCAGGCTCTTATCCTTTTCAGAGTTTATATCTTGTTCATTTTGGATACTATCTGGTAATCAACTCTCCCTCTGTACATTTCTTGATCAACCTCTCAAACCAAACAATCTTCGTACTGTTGCAATACCCTCACACAGTGTACAGTACTGATCAACACAAGAGATCAACTATGGCATTCAATCCTTGATCAAGAGAGAAATCAGCAACATAACCCCTCCTCTCACTTCCTCTATTTCGACCTTAAGGCCCCCGACCATATAATCAGCCTCTCGGCCTTAACATCTCGTCATCTCTTCTGCTTTTCTTGTTATGGCCTCATGGCTTCTGCCTTCCAGCCAGCCACACTACCTTCACGTCTGTTCACTCTAATTTTCTTCTCTTCAGCTTTGGCTCTATGAAACAGTTTGTTTCCAACTGTCGGATCACAACTGTCGAATCATCTAGTTCAACAACGATTCACATCCTGCTTTCTCTGATTTGTCCATATCGCACCACGTCAGACAATCTTTACTCGGTCAATAGCGATCAACTTGTGTTGAATGTCAGTGAGACACTATAAGTGTCTCCCCGATGCCACAAGTCCTGATTACACGTTGTCGCCAAAAGTTGTCTCCATCGGCAAGAGGTTCTACCGATATCCACAAGTCATACCGAAATCAGCATTCTCATCGATGAGACAATTGCCATTCGATGAGACATTACACCGAGCTCATAAGTCATTCCGAAGTGTTCCTTAGTCGCCAAGACTTTAGTCATTCGCTAAGAGATCATATCGAGCCCTTTATGTTATACCAATGTCACTGTTAGCAAGACTTAGGCAAAGGTCATACCGAACCTTCTGATGTCCATCGTATTCCTATCGGCAAGACAAATACCCTTCACCAAGACATCACCCCACAAGCTCCAAGTCACCCTAAGTCAAACTTGTCGACCAGACTTACCACTTTTGCCAAGACTTCATACCGAAGCCTTTAAGTCACATCGATGTGTTACACTGTCGCTGAGACATCTCCCGGTCGCCAAGAGATCATGCCGATAGGAACAAGTCATACCGATTTCTTCATCGGCTAGACAGACCGAAGGTCATGTTAATATCAACAAGACTTCTTATTGTCGTCGAGACTTCTCACCGAGACCCTTGAGTTAGCCTGAGTGTATATCATCGGTGAGACATTCCTCAGTCGCCAAGAGATCTTCCCAAGAGTTCAAGTCACCCTGAAACTGCTTATCGGTGAGACTTCTCTTGATCGCCATGACTTCCTATCAAATCCTTTTTGTTACCCCAAACTGTCTTTCGTCGAGAGTCATAGAGAAACCTGAAGACCATATAATCGACAAGACATTCATATCGGTAAGACCTCATACAGAAACATAAACCTTTTGGTCAGGTCTCACCGAAAACATCAGTTGCCATGAGTCTCCTCAACATCCGATAAACACCACCTATCGGCCAGACATCGCCTAGTTGGTAAGAGATCTCGACGAGTCTCCATGTCATAGCGATAGGTCCATTCGGCAAGACAAAAGTATTTTCTCAGCAACATGAGCAATACACAAGTTCAAATTGCCAATCGGCCAGACAACAAAAATGTCACATCGACTATGCTTTCTCAGAGTTTTCAGCCTGTGAGATTGAGGCATATTTTCCAACAATCTCCCACTTGACGAAGATCACACAGGCACCTCCAAAGCATCCAAGAACTAAGAACACACTAGCTCCATCAGTTCAAACCCTGTAATACTTAACACACCCAATCAACATGATTCCACAGATAATAGTCCATTAGACAATCTGCAACAAAGACCAGGCAACAACTGCAACTCACTATCCAACAAAACAGCCGATCACAACCTTTCAGGAAACCACATAGACCTCAAACATGCTCTCATGATCTATCAAGAATTCAGCTCCAACATCCAAGATGTTCACCTTCAGGCAACAATCCTGTCATCTTCCAACATGTCACCTGTGGAAGAAGGATACAAAGCCAAGGTGTATAAGCACCATTTCAATGTACACAAGCAAAAAATCCCAGTGACATCTTCAACAAGATACTGCTACCACTTCACTGTGCTCAAAAGCTATACAAAAGCAATATCAACTTCAAAGCTTCAAACAAAACACAACAGTGAAGTCATTCTCCAGAAACAAGATATAGAACATCAGTTAGAACAACAATCAGTCTAATTGCTCCCATCCAACTGATAAACCCATGTGACTGAACATAGCACCCACAGCTCGTGCTATTCCATCCAATCTTACATACCTCAAAGGTATCACCATTAGTAAACTTTTTCCAATCCATTAACAGTCCCACTGCCAGAGAAATCCAGATTTGAAAGATTAGAAGGCATCACAAGCCTACCAATACTAGCACAAAGAAAATGTAACCCTGTAGTACCAAAGAAAAAACCACAATGATATGCACAACCTACAACAACCTGCCACAAGAAACATTTCTCTCACCACAAACCTTCACAGCCACAGAGAGAAACACTGCACATCAACTTCCTGTAGAACATCCTCCTACATACACTTCTAACATCCAGCTGTGTCAAGAATGATCTTCTTCACATCCCAAAAGAAAGCCTCACCTTATTCTTCATGTATCCATGAGTACTAGCAACTGACCATCTCATGCTAAACTCCATCTTCATTACTGCACTATCATGAAGTATCAAGCAAACAATCAAAGCATCCAATACTCAAAGAATTACCAGACCATTTTCAAAGCTCCAATCATCTGAATCAGGAACTTATCATGACACCATGATCTACACATCCCCATAGGAGATACCATGCTTCAAGTGACTCCACCATTGTCTCAAGTACAATGCACAATGCCAAAACTACAGTACACAAACAAGAGTATACCATGACATAAAGCAAATAGACTTAAGAACAACATCACCTATCAAGCACCACCAACACCTTAGCCAATGACTCCAAGCGTCCTCCATGGTTCAAAGATGTTGCACATCTTTAAATAATGTCCATGCAAAAGCAAAAGAACCCTTCTGCAATACTAAAGAAGACCATTCACCACCATGTGATGAATCCACAGTCACTACTAGAGCTCCCACTAAAATGTGACACCCGAGCTCTCCAAGCATCATGACCACCTGCTACAGGTTCCCTTAACTGACTATTCAGGTACTCAAGAATATCCATCCTCTCATCTCAAAACAATCACACCAATGCACAAGTGACCATAGACAAGGCCAACTAACACATCTGCACCATCAATGAATCAACCTCATGGATAAAGACAATCCACATCCAAGTTATCTCACTGTAGCCAATGGGTAGCTAATCCATCAACTGCATAACTCGTAGATCACAAACATCGAACATGCAAAACCGTTATCACATTGAAAACTACAACACTAAGATATCAAAGAGAATAACTATGTGGGCAACATGACTCAAACACTAGATCATGCTAGATCTGATTTTCCAATCATGTCCACAACGAGCGCCATAATCAAGGAACCCACAAGCATTACCACAAGAATGCTGAGTGACAAAACACTTACCAACACTCCCATGTAGAGAAAGAAACATACCTCCTCAAAACCATGCACCAAGCATGCATGCAGACCTGCAACTATCTCATCCAGCCACACCCCAAAAAGGCTAGTGTCTAGACAATAGCTTAACAACAACTCCACATGATCACAAGTTTTTCTTAATCGTGTAAAACCTGCAAAACCACAGAGCCATGCAAGTACAAATCATCTTTAGAAAGAAAACAACAATTCAAAAGAATCCAGGCCCCTCTCAGGCCAACTTTAAACCACCACCATGTACATGCATCCGAGAAAGAGAGAAAGGCTGTTTCAGAAGCTTGCAAATCATCTAATGATTAACACCATAGACTTCAAGCATTCAAGGTTAACAGGAAACAATGTCTTCCAACACCAAGAGCCACCACCTAGCATAAGCACTCTCTTCCATGACTGAGAAACAATCTAGGCTTCTCCATATCACCCAGGAGCCTATCACACAGACACCAATATGAAAGCTTTACTACTACACAACCACAAAGTAAGAAAATCCACCTCATACTCAAGGTTATGCCTCTACCAATCAGGAGACACATATCACAACATGATCAACTCCCTTTTCCATCTTGACCATCCTTCAAGCTGCATGCTATCTCAGAATACCACAAGGCTTCCACTCATCAAAGGATCAATACATCAGTCCATTCCTCCAGATTTCTTCTAGCCTATCAAGCTAAGAAATCTTCACAAGAGAAATATCCAGAAACAACAACCAAAAGAAGGCACCGATACCACTTGTAAGGAAATTTAGGAGCGCATCTAGAGAAAACTCCATGCAGTAGTGCCTTCAGTAACTTCAATTCGATTTGGCTACCTCAAAGACATGAAAAACTATGTCCTAATGTGGAACAGACACAGTTTATTTCTTACATTGATCCATCTGAGAGAAACACATGTAAATTCAACAACAAGCATTAACAGATTCTACTACACGAACCAACAGTCATGAAAGATGAAATAGAAAACCAAAACACAAAGATTTACATGGGGAAAATCCTTTCGGATAAAAAACCCCACACTCCAAAGATCAAGCCATTGTATTATTCAGCAACAAACCAGTTACAATACAATTTTAGGCTCTTAGCCTTTTTAGAGTTTACATCTTGTTCATTCTGGATACTATCTAATAATCAACTCTCCCTCTGTACTTTTCCTGATCAACCTCTCAAACCAAACAATCTTCGTACTGTTGCAATACCCTCACACAGTATACAGTACTGATCAACACAAGAGATCAACCATGGCATTCAATCCTTGATCATGAGAGAAATCGGCAACATAACCCTGCCTCTCACTTCCTCTGTTTCAGCCTCAAGGCCCTTGGCCATACAACCAGCCTTTCGCCCTTAACATCTCGTCAGCTCTTCTGCTTTTCCTATTACGGCCTCATGGCTCCGGCCTTCCAGCTAGCCACACTGCCTTCACGTCTGTTTGCTCTGATTTTCTTCTCTTTAGCTTTGGCTCTATGAAACAGTTTGTTTCCAACTGTCGGATCACAACTGTCAAATCATCGAGCTCAACAATGGTTCACATCCTGCTTTCTCTGATTTGTCCATATCGCACCACGTCGGACAATCTTTACTCATTCAATAGTGATCAAATTGTGTCGCATGTCGGTGAGACACTATAAGTGTCTTCCCGATGCCACAAGTCCCAATTACACATCGCCAAGAGTCATCTCCATCGGCAAGAGGTTCTACCGATATCCACAAGTCATACCGAAATCAACATTCTCATCAGCGAGACAATCACCATTCGATGAGACATTACACTGAGCTCATAAGTCATTTCGAAGTGTTCCTTAGTCGCCAAGACTTTAGTCATTCATTGAGAGATCATATCGAGCCCTTTATGTTATACCGATGTCACTGTTGGCAAGACTTAGGCAAAGGTCATACCGAACTTTCTGACGTCCATCGTATTCCTATCAGCAAGACAAATATCCTTCGCCAAGACATCACCCCGCAAGTTCCAAGTCACCCCGAGTCAAACTTGTCGGCCAGACTTACTACTTTCGCCAAGACTTCATACCGAAGCCTTTAAGTCACATCAATGTGTTCCACTTTTGGCAAGTGAATCAACCTTCGGCAAGACATCTTACTGAGGCTTTCATGTTATACTGATGGCCCCTAACACTATCATCGAGACATCTCTCGGTCGCCAAGAGATCATGCTGATAGGAACAAGTCATACCGATTTCTTCATTGGCCAGACAGACTGAAGGTCATGTCGATATCGGCAAGACTTCCTATCGTTGCCGAGAGTTCTCACCGAGACCCTTGAGTTAGCCCGAGTGTATACCATCGGTGAGACATTCCTCACTCGCCAAGAGATCTTCCCGAGAGTTCAAGTCACCTCGAAACTGCTTATCGGTGAGACTTCTCTCGGTCGCCATGACTTCCTGCCAAATCCTTTTTGTTATCCCAAACTGTCTTTCGCCGAGAGTCATGGCGAAACCCGAAGACCATATAATCGACAAGACATTCATATCGGTAAGACCTCATACCGAAACATAAACCTTTCGGCTAGGTCTCCCCGAAAACATCAGTCGCCATGAGTCTCCTTGACATCTGATAGACACCACCTGTCGGCTAGACATCTCCCAATCGGTAAGAGATCTCCACGAGTCTCCATGTCATAGCAATAGGTCCATTCGGAAAGACAGAAGTATTGTCTCAGTGACATGAGCAATACACAAGTTCAAACTGCCAGTCGGCCAAACAACAAAAATGTCACAGCGACTATGCTTTCTCAGAGTTTTCAGCTTGTGAGATTGAGGCATATTTTCCAACAACACGTACACGGGAGTACATAGGTAGATGTACCTATCCACAATTATGGACGGGTTGCTTATGGGCATGGTGACATCATGAGGACAAATAGACATGTATACACACACACACCACATGTATATATACCTATTGATAAGATAGTAATTGTTGATGTGTTTGATTGTGTAATCGAATGTATATATATGAGATATATACGCATATACATATGTCGATATACATGTATGTGTTGAAAAATGGGAATGTCCATATGAGTATGTCAATATATGTATACATATGTATACATGTATATATATATATATCTATGTCTGTGTGTGTGTGTGTGTAAAATGATATGGTCAATCTATGATAAAGGCCGATTTAAATTATAAGTGCTATGGCTGATTTAATATGAATGTAGCACTATTTTTAAGCAGCGATACCAAGCAATGAAACACATTAATCCATATGGATAATAGTTGATGGAAACATAAATATTAAATCTACTATGCAAAGTGTTTAAGCGCGTGAAATAAAAGATGTGAACAATGATAATAGATATGTTAGGTGAAGAACTAAACAACACTAAAGTATGGAGGTCGATTCACTCAATATGTGTCAATTACCTAGTCTATGATCGATTCGACTGTAAAATGTGTTTCCAAATGAATATTGAGTGATTTATCTGTTAAACCACAGGCTTGAGAATAGGGAATGTGTTGTAAACTTGATGCCATATTATGAAATCTATGATTCCTTTAGAATTCCTTCATGCTTGGAAACTGATTCACTGTATTAAACATGTGCATTGTGAAGTAGTCAAACTACTATAACAAGCATATAGTCGATTTGTTGTATGTTTCTGGTGAGTAATGTGATAGGAGTCCACCACCTTTTCTTTGTGAAGCTGAGTCAATAGTTTTGTTCTGAGAAGTGTCATTTCTTAAGCCTTGACTGTAGGCTAAAGAAGCTAGTTTTTGGGTATATATATGAGGCATACTCACCTCATTTTCTTATAATTCTTCCTTGCATCATTATGCTGCTCCATTCTGCTGTATTTTTCCATTGAGTGAGTTCTTATTTTGTTATGAGTCATTGAGAGGAGTTTAGTGAGAGAGAGATTAAGAGATTTTGTTGCTAATTTGGTTCTAAGAGGAGGCTAAGCTTGGGATCCGGTGTTAATTGGAATAAGCATAAATCAGGCATGAGATTCTTATCTCTCATGTTTTTCTTTGTTGTGAAAGATTGATTGCCTTGTGTGTTTAAAGTATGAATTACAATAGGTTGCATGAAATAGAGGAATAGTCTATTTTTCTTGTGGAAAAGGAAAAGACTTATTGTTGTGATTTTCTTATAAGTGCTTGTACTTACTCCATATTACGAAGAAATTGAATGTCGTCTCTAGTATTATGTATACTAGGATTTATGAAATGGGAATAGATTGTTAAGTTATATTATGCTTGAAAGCTCATAGGTTATACCTGGGATTAGATTATTCATTGAAGGGGGTAACTTATGTTTATGCTTAATGGATAGAAATATCATTGTATTTTGGGAGAGGTAATAGGTTAATTCTGAGGTTAATGACTACCTATCGAAGGAAATTACCTATGCATAGTTTATAATGGCCTAAGTCAAATCGAGCTTGAGTAGTGTATGTGAGTAGGACATGACTGTCACTCAAGGTATTGAGTGAGAATACTCTGGCCAAAGTAGTGTGATCACCTTTGGCTCCACTGTCAATTCACCGTGTTCCATTTATGAATGCCAGTTCAAGATTGTAGTGTCTACAAGTTCTAGTTATGTAGGGAACAACACTAAGCTTAGAATGTTTGTCATTACAAGGTTACTCCACCAATATCTTCGTCGAAGGGTAGGTCCATCTATCAAATGATAGATGTGTGGGGGACCATATTTGAGTTTGTGGTTGGCAAGAAAGTGATTGAGTGATGCTTCTCCTCCTCACCAGGTGACTGATATTTAAAAGGAGATTCCTGGACCATCTATATCTATTGCTTTGAAGATCGGTTGAGCTATGCATGTATTTTGTATACGATCTTTGGAAATATTATAATATGTGGAATATTATCTTGGAAATGAAATCAAAATTGGAATTTTTTATTTCATCTATGTTCTTTTTTTCTCCTTTAAGAAATTTTTTTTTTTATGGAAATGGTTATGAAACATAGTTTATTTACTTGAAAGCGAAAACTTAGGAATTTTACTTGTGTGAATAATTGGCATGTTACATGTGGTATCAGAGCTACCAGGTTTAGCTTTGGAACCAATGTGCTCATCATACTTTCCATCTAACATTGAATGAGACTAATGTTTGGAAATTCTTGTGCCAGATGGTGCGTCTTAGGTTAACTGAAAGAAAGTTAGTAATTAGGAATAAACGATACCTTAAAGCCAAGAAGGAAAAAGAGGCCATTGTTTGTACGATAGAGGGTACCAACTATGACAATGTCGTCTGGTTAAGCGATACTAAAATTTTTAGTCACACTCTTTCTCGGATTAGTGAAGTAAAGAGAAGGATGAAGGAGGAGGCCAATTTCAACTATGTACTTCTAGTTTCACTAGCAAAGTGTGATTCCTTGTCTCTTTCTAGGGATATGCCTTCAGAGGGGAGTGTCAGTCTAGCATTCATATTTAGAGACCTTAGAGTCCTTCCTATGTCAAAAGTGATTGTAATTTCCTCAAGGAATGAATTAGAGGATTATGTCCCCTACAACTATGTATCAGATGATAAATCCAAAGGTTACAATCCATTTTGGGATAGATATGAGCAAATGAGAGATGAACAAAAATCTGAGGGGTATACCCCATTGAGTTATGCGTAAGAGAGTGAATTTGAGGGATACTCTCCACTTGAATATCTAAATAGTCACTTTATGTGATTGAAAGGATATTGAGATACTTATGAATAATAAAAAATGTGTTTATCAAAAATCTTGTGCTCAAATATTATGTGAAATTTCTTTATGTATAAATGAATACTCATTTAAGTGTTTTCCATAAGATAATAAGAACATGATTGAATCTAATAGAGATGAACCTTCAAGTATAGCAATTTTCTTGCAAGGATGGTGAGAACAAGGACTAATCTTGGAGGGAGTCAAGAAGTCAAACAAGGCCTGGTGGGTGATGAAGCTAAATTGGATCAAATTTTGGATATTATTCATGAAACCAATGCAAGGTTGGGAAATATTGAGCAAGAAGTAAGGGAAAGAAAGAGTAGAACAAGAAGTTCTGATTAATGAAGTACCTAACAATGAATATGAGGGGGAGAATTCTCACAATCATGAGATGAGAAGTCTCACTCTCAATCTAAAGGAACTAGTAGGAAGCATTTGGCTAATGAACTTTCTAGGGACATGAGGAAAATAACCCCACAAATTTTGAAGGTAGCACTAGTGGGGAAGAAGCTGAGGCATGGTTGATTTAGATGGAGAAATATTTTGAGATTAGAAACTATTCTAAAGTCACAAAAGTAGTATGGGGAGCCTATTAGTTAGCCAGTGAAGCCTCTAATTGGTGGATGAATAAGAAAATGGAACTTGGGATTAGTTCTCTAAAACTTACATGGAATGAGTTTGTTGAAATATTTTGGAAAAGATGGTTACCTCAACTCTTTTTCGACCAAAAACTTATTGATTTTCAAAATATGAAACAGGGAGAGATGTTAGTAAATGAGTACTAGGAAAAGGTTACCCGTCTGTTATGTTATGTACCAATGTATCAGAAGGATGAACATTTCAACATAAAAAAATTAATTATGGGGCTTAATAGCCAGATTGGTGGTGAGATAGATGTTCATGGTCCAACCACTATGGATCTAGCGTATGAAAAGGCTGTTAAGTAAGAGCAGAAACTCAAAGCTATCTCCATCCACCAAGAGAATAGGAATCGTAAGAAGTTCGCTGGAGCTCAAGTTAAACCAACTCCAATGAAGTTTGAAAGTGTGCAAGATTTTTAGAAACAAGGGGAAAAGGGACCTCAAAATAATGGAAGAGAATCAAGGAGGGAACACAAGAGGAATAAGTTCAATGGTGGAAATGCTAACAATGCTGAAAGTAATGCTAGTAAATCTGGTGAACTTGCAAGGAAGAAAGGACTAACAACGAGATGCTTCACATGTGGTGGAGACGACTATGCTATACATTGTCCCAATAAGCCTTTTGGGTCATGATCTTATGGAAACCCACTTCCTTCCCAACAAAACAAAATTCTAGCAAAAGATTCATGTTACCTTGGACGATCGTCAAGCAAAGTATCAAGTTACCCCAATATAGACTCTAGGTATTTTATTTGGTATGCCCATTTTTATACTTATAGATACTAGAGCTACTAATTTTTTTGTTTCACCTGGAATAGCAAAGCAAATATTTAGGAAAGCTATTTATATGGCAAAGTCATGGGTTGTAGAATATGCAAACCATGCAAGAGCAACGATGGAACAATATTTTTTCAAAGCTAGGATTGAGCTAGCTTGTTTTTCTATAGAGGTAAACCTATATGTAGCACCCTTAGGATCCTATGATGTTATCCTAGGAATTAACTGGCTTTGGAGACATAGATCCAAGGTAGACTGCCATGCCAAAATAGTAGAATGCTTAGATGATTTTGGTAACCAAGTGATGCTACAAGGGATACATAGGGAAGTCAAGTTGTGTCAAATTTCTGCTATGCAATTGCTTAGGGATAAGAACAAAGGATGCAAGCTCTTTGCAGTTAAGATGGAAAAGCTTGAAGATTATAAGAAATTTAACTCTCAAGAGGGTCTTGACAACTATAGACCACAAAGTTACTCAAAAATGGAAGATGAAATGATGGAAACTGGAGAGACATATATGGAAAGACATTGTATCTTGTAAAAGTTTTCAGATGTGTTTCTAGGAGAACTACCTAGATTACCACCGAAAAGGATATTTGATTTCTCCATCGATATAGTGCTAGGATCTGAACCTGTTTCCAAAGTGCCATACAAAATGACTGCAATTGAGTTAATGGAGCTTAAGGTAGAGCTAGATGAACTACTATTTAAGAGATTGATAAGACCTAGTGTGTCACCTTGGGGAGCACAAGTAATCTTTGTGAAAAAGAAGGATGGTACTTAGCAAGTGTACATAGATTTTTGGATGCTTAATAAAGCTACGATAAAGAACAAGTATCCATTACCACACATTGCTAATCTTTTCGATAAAATGTGGGGAGTTGTATTTTCTAAGATTGATCTATGATATAGATAGCACTAGTTAAGAATCAAAGATGAGGATAGCTTCAAGACTGCTTTCAAAACCAAATTTGGGCATTATGAGTTTACAGTTCTACCATTTGGACTAACTAATTTGCCAACAACGTTTATGAACCTAATGAACAATGTATTTAGGGATTGCCTAGATAAGTTTGTTTTGGTTTTCTTGGATGATATCCTAATTTATTCAAAGAATGAGGAGGATCATAGTAAGCATTTAGAGATAGTTCTGCAATGAATGAGAGAACATAAGTTGTATGGGGAACTCTTTAAGTGTACCTTCTTTCAAAAGAAAGTGTAGTATCTTGGACACATGATCTCAATAGATGGTATCTTAGTTGAGCCAACCAAGATCAAGGTAGTGCTAGAATGGCCAACGCCCCAAAATGTCTTTGAGATAAGAAGCTTTATGGGTTTGGTAGGATATTATAGGAAGTTTGTTGCAAACTTCTCCAAGATAGCCTTTGCAATTACTTCTTTGTAGAGGAAAGGGAAGAGGTTTGAGTGTATAGAAAAATTCCAAGCAACATTTGATCTACTCAAAGAGATGTTAACTATTGCCCTAATTTTGAAAGTACTAGATCTTGATGATGAATTCACTATTGTCACAGATGCATCAGGAGAAGGATTGGGTGGAGTTTTAATGCAAGAAGGGAAATTAATTGCTTATAAATCAAGGAAGTTGAAATCCTGTGAGAAAAATTATGCATCACATGATTTAGAGTTAGCAACGATGGTTCATGCATTGCAGATGTGGAGGCATTACTTGTTGGGAAAGCCCTTTGAGACGAAAACCGATCATCACGGGTTGAAATATCTATTCACTTAGACTAATTTGAATTCATGACAGAGAAGATGGTTGAAGTTGATATTTGGTTATGAATTCCATATTAGCTACATCAAGGGAAAAGAAAATTGGGTTGTTGATGCCTTAAGTTGTAGACGTCACATTGCCTCAAAAATGACAATCCAAACTGACTTTAAAGGCCAAGTATTGTAGAAATGCAAAGAGGATGAGTACTACATGCAAGTTAAGAAAGCACTCACGAGAAATCTACAAGATGCAAGGTATGGAGGCTTTAATTTCGAACCCAAAGGATTGCTTAGGTATAAGGGGAGAATGTATGTACCTAACTCTTAAGAGTTACAAAATCTGGTATAGAAAGAAGCTCATGAAGCACCCTACTTTGGACATCCTGGTGTGACAAAAATGTTGGTTGATGTAAAGCCATTATATTTTTGGAAAGGGATGAAAGGGGATGCTGCTAGATTTGTGGCTAAGTGCCTAAAATTTCAAAGGGTGAAAGCTAAACATCATCATCTTGCAGGCTTACTATACCCATATGATATTCCAGAAAGTAAGTGGCAAGTCATAAGTATGGACTTTGTGCAAGGATTGCCTATGTCAAGGAATAAGCACAATGCCATTCTTGTGGGTGTGGACAAGCTTACTGAGGTAGCACATTTCATACCTAGGAATCTAACTGATGGAGCTCCTATCATAGCTTGAAAATACATTCAAGAGGTGTTTAGACTGCATGGAATTCCTGAGAAGATTATCTCAAATAGAAATGCATGTGTGACCTCAAGGTTTTGGTAAACCTTATTTTCTGTACTTGGGACTCAACTAAATATAAGTTCAACATATCATCTGGAAAAAAATGGACAAACATAAAGGGTGAACCAAGTACTCGAAGACCTGCTTAGAATGTATTGCATGGATCAACAATACAAGTGGGAAGATTACTTTTCTTAAGTAGAATTCACTCATAATAATTCCTACCATTCCGCAATAAAGATGGCTCCTTTCAAAGCATTATATTGTCAAAAGTGTTGAACCCCTATAAGTTGGGATAAAATTGAGGATAGGGTGAGTCTTGGGCCATAAATGTTGGCTGAAATGGAAGAATAGGTTAGGATTGTTAAGCAAAGGCTAGTTGAAGCCAATGATAGACATAAAAGCTATGCAGATGCAAAGCAAGTACCTAGGAATTTTGCTGTAGGTGACAAGGTGTTGTTAACGGTAAAACCTCATAAGAGTTCCATCAAGTTTGGAAAGTCATCCAAACTAGCTCTGCGCTATGTAGGACCTTTTGAGATTTTTGAGGAAGTGAATCTTGTAGCTTACCGAATTGCATTGCCACCAACTCTTGCTTGGATGCATAATGTTTTTCACGTCTCTTACCTAAACAAGTATATACTAGGAGATAATCATGTAACTGATTGAATTGCTTTACAAATACAAGACTCTGGAGTGGTAACAATCAAGCCTATCAAGGTGCTCAAAACACGTAAGCTTCACTTGCATAATAGGGAAGTTCTCCAGTGCAAAGTCTAGTGGGACTAGTATGTAGAAGATTTTGCCACTTGGAAAGACTATGTTGAGATATAGTAAAAGTTTCCACATATTTTATGTGCTTATGAAAGTGCTTGAAAAATAATGTTTGTTGTTTGTTTGTTTAGTTTATGTTTGCTACATAAAATCATTGAGGATAATGATTCACAAGGGGGGGAGTATGTAACACCCCATTGTGTGTTTACCTATTTACTATTACTATGGGTAAAAGCACAAACCTGTGTTACACTTTATAAAGGAATTGACAAACAACAATTTTTATTTTTGAACTCCGACCACATAAAAGTGGTCTTTATGTTTTGAATTTCAAAATGATGTAAACTAATGAAATGTAGAAATATTGATGAAGTTTATTCCTATAATTTTTTAGATATTTTAAAAAATGTTTTGATTATTTTTTTATCAATTTAAGAGTAGATTTTGCAATGTTGAAAATTTTAGGAAAAGGCGACCTTCACTTGAAGTTAAGAAACAAATAGAAAAAAACTTTATTTTCCCCTAATATTTTTTTCCAAATAGGTAACTTCAATATCTAGTGCATGGAATTTTTTTTTGAAATTTTATGTATATTTTTGTCGTAATAACATTTTAAAGTCAAACTAGTCAAAATTTGATAGTTTTCATTTGATTTCAACTATTGTCTATTTTTTTAATCATTTTCAAAAAAAAATTACACCCTTTTGAAGAGGATTCTCTCCTTTAGTGCACCATATTTTTTCAAAATTTTTAACATGTTTTACTATTTTTCTTTTAATTTCTAATCAACCTCTTTTTTAGCTTTAATAACCTACTTGCATTATTTTTAAAAATAATAATTAAAACTAATCAAAATATTCAAAAAATTACATATTTGGATTCACCACTCTGAGCTCTATAAAAGTGTATTTTAAAAAAAAAAATATTTTGGTTGAAGAAACACTTAGTTGAAGTTGAAAGTTTCAAAAAATTCTAAAAAAAGCTGAGTTGGCTGCCAACTAGGATGCCGCATAGATATAATTTCAGTAGAAAGTGTTCAGTAGAAAGGGTTTCGACCGAAACTCTTTCTGTTGAAACCATGCAAAAATAAGCCAATTTCAAAGTGAAAAAGGGAAAAATTTTATTTTTTTGATTCGGGCGAAACATATTCAGTCGAAACTCTATGTGCCACGTATAGTCCACGTGGTTTTGGTTGAAGCCTATTTGGCCGAAACTTTTTCAGCCGAAAATGTTTTGCTCAGAACTATTTAGTTGGTCGAAAGTGTGACACAACTTTGTGCTTTTACCCCTATGTTAGGGTAAATTATTGCATATGTGAATATATTTGGAATTCTAATTGAAAATATATGTGGTTGCACTTGCTTATCAAAATGATTATGAATGAATGTTTATTTCATTTAATATTATGTGATGGAATGCATTATATGGATTGAATGGTTATTGAATTTGATATTCTAAACATCGCGAGGACAAAGAGACATGTATGTATATATATATACATCACATGTATATATATACCTATCAATAAGATAATAATTATACATACATCCATCCATACATACATACATACATACATATATATACACACACACACACACACGTATGTGTTGATAAATGGGAATGTCCATATGAGTATGCCAATATATGTATACGTATGTATACATGTATATAGAAATATATAATATATATATACTACAAACGATATTGATATGAAATGTTAACTTGAACTTATTCATTCGAATATCAAGTGGAATGTTTAGACAAACTTGTTTGTCAATGAATATATATAAATATAGCATTGGAAGCTATTTAATTATTGATATATATGTACATATATATATATATTTATGTAAAATGATATGGTCGTTCTATGATAAAGGTCGATTTAAAGTATAAGTGCTATGGCCGATTTAATATGAATGTAGCGCTATTTCTAGGTATCACAATACCAAGCAATGAAATGCATTAATCCATATGGATAATGGTCAATGGAAACATAACTATTAAATCTGCTAAGCAAAGTGTTTAAGTGCATAAAATACAAGATGCAAACAATGATAATAGATGTGTTGGGTCAAGCACTAAACAATGCTATAAGTATGGAGGTCGAATCACTCAATATGTGTTGATTACCTAGTCTATGACCAAGTCGACTGTAAAATGTGTTGTCAAATGAATATTGACTGATTCCTCTGTTAAACCATGGGCTTGAGAATAGGGAATGTGCTATAAACTTGGAGCCATATTATGAATTCTCTGATTCCTTTAGAAGTCCTTCATGCATGGAAACTGATTCACTGTATTAAACATGTGCATTGTGAAGTAGTCAAATTGCTATGGCAAGCATATAGTTGATCTACTATATGTTTTTGGTGAGTAATGTGATAGGAGTCTGCCACCTTTTCTTTGTGAAGCCGAGTTGATAGTTCTATTATGAGAAGTGTCACTGCTTAAGCCTTGAATATAGGTTAAAGAAGTTGGTTTTTGGGTATATATATGAGGCATACTCACCTCATTTCCTTACAATTCTTCCTTGCATTGAATTACACTGCTCCATTCTGCTGTATTTTTCCATTAAGTGAGTTATTATTTTGCCGTGAGTCATTGAGAGGAGTTTAGTGAGAGAGATTAAGAGAGTTTGTTGCTAAGTTGGTTCTAAGAGGAGACTAAGCTTGGGATCCAATGTCAATTGGAATAAGCGTAAATCAGGCATGAGATTCTAATCTCTTCATTTTTGTCTTTGTTTTGAAAGATTGATTAACTTGTGTGTTTAAATTAGGAATTGCAATAGGTTGCATGAAATAGAGGAATAGTCTATTTTGCTTGTGGAAAAGGAAAACACTTATTGTTGTGATTTTCTTATAAGTGCTTGTACTTACTCCATATTAAGGAGAAATTGAATGTCATTTCTAGTATTACATACTAGGATTGATGAAATGGGAATAGATTGTTAAGTTATATTATGCTTGAAAGCTCATAGGTTATACTTGGGATTAGATTATCCATTGAAGGGGGTAACTTATGTTTATGTTTAATGGGTAGAAATACCATTGTATTTTGGGAGAGGGAATAGGTTTATTACGAGGTTAATGACTACTTATCGAAGGAATTACCTATGCATAGTTTATAATGGCCTAAAGTCAAATCAAGTTTGAGTAGTGTATGCGAGTAGGATGACTATCACTCAAGGTATTGAGCGAGAATACTTTTTCCAAAGTAGTGTGATCGCCTTTGGCTCCACTATCAATTCATCATGTTCCATTAATGCATGCTAGTTCAGGATTATAGTGTCCACAAGTTCTAGTATGTAGGGAACAACACTAAGCTTAGAATGGTTGTCGTTATGAGGTTACTCCACCAATCTCTTTGTCGAAGGGTAGGGCCATCTATTAGATGATAGATGTGCGGGGGACCGCATTTGAGTCCGTGGTTGGCGAAAAAGTGCTTGAGTGATGCTTCTCCTCCTTAGCAGGTGACGAAGATTTGAAAGGAGATTCCTGGACCATCTATATCTATTGCTTTGAAGCTCAGTTGAGGTATGCATTTATTTTGGATACAATCTTTGTAAATATTGTAATATGTGGAATATTATTTTGGAAATGAAATCAAAATTAGAATTTTTTATGTCATCTATGTTCATTTGTTCTCATTTAAGAAAATAATTTTTTTATGGCAATGGTTATGAAACATATTTTATTTATTTGAAAGTGAAAATTTAGAAATTTTACTTGCGTGAATAATTGACATGTTACAATTTTGGTGAAATTACTATATTAGCCATTTAAAGGAATTTCCTAGTTACATTGATTAGAATATTAATAAAATATCTATTGGATTTCATTTCGAAATAACCTTTTAAAATATTTTGTTGGTTGTGAAAAGAAGAAACAAATAATTTGAGGGTTTAGGAAATTTTGGAGTGAAAAAGGAAAAAGGAAATGTTTAAATTTTTACTTGTTCTTTTTACTCTAGTTTCTCCTCTCCTTCATTTTGCTTGAGTGCATATGGATTTTGGAAAGGAATTTCTTGTGATTGATTTAGGATTGCTAAAGGTAGGATCTTAGAAAAAGCTTGCAATTGTTTGTGTGTGTGCAAGGAAGTTGTCCTCCAACTTTGTTAAGATTTTACATTATTAGCACATAGGTATTCATTCATTTTAATTCATACACATGCTTTTTGGTTCTTGATTTTGACCATGCCCACACTAGGTGGTTGCATATGGAATTTCAATTCCTAGGTTGAAATTGATCAAAAATCTTAGAATAGATGTTATGCATTTATTTTAATTTTATGTAATTTTTTTAGAAAATTTAATTTAAGATTTCCACTCTATAAATTTTCTTCAAAATATTATGTGATGTGAAAGACATGTTGTTGTGCTTCATAGGTACATAAGGGTATTCCTAAATTTTAAAAAATAATTTTTGACAATTTGAAGAAAATTGAAACTTCCATTAATGGTGAATATGAATTTTGTTTGATGTTTAAATTATGAATTTTTGAAATTTAGAGTTTGAGCCTTATGGATTATTTACATTTAGTGGGATGAAATGTATCATGTTGGAAATGTGTTTTACTATATTTTGGAAGCAAGTGACATGTTTTTTTGGCCTCATTTTTTGTGCATTGACTTTTTAGTTCAATTTGGTTCAATTTTATCTTAGAATTGAAAGCTAGGGTTAGGAGTAGAGTGGACCCCTATTTACCATTTAGAATTAGGCTAGGTACATGCGAAGAGAGTACACGGGGATAAAATTTGATGAAAAAAATGAATTCAAAATCAAACATTAAAAATACATCTAATTAAGATTTAAAGCCATTCCTTGTATTGAATGACTTGAGAGGATTAATGCAAGGTAGTGATGGAAATCATTCCAATCCATTTGGGTATTGTATTATTATTTTTAATAAGCCCCATTGTGATGGCATCATTCTTCTCAACAAGCCATGTAGATTTGAAAACTATTGTGACAATACTCTGTCTTATGCTAAATAGTATTCTCCTATTACTTGTTAAGTCATTGGTACTTGATACGTGCTCATGATTTTCTTTGCATGAGTGTTATTAGAGTGCCACATTCATTAAATTATATTGGTGGTTTTTACCACTCTATTATATATTATCGGTTATGATACAATGACCCTTATATGCAATTATTTGATTGGAAAATGTATGACTCTTTGTATGTTGTGATGCCTTGATTTTGTATCATCAATTGTATTGTATTACATGAGTGTGTATGATTTATTGACCAAGAATCTCCTAGAATAAAGGGTGGGCCCTTAGGGTCCCACATGGTTAAGTGTTGTTGACCACTATTGGGGCTAGTTAAATCTATAAATATGCTTTTGAGAGCATTTAAATTTCATTATATGTTTTGAATATTGTTAGGCCTTCATTGCATCATTTATGTGATGAAAGGAAATTTGTAGAAAAATAAACAATTTGCACATAACCCTCAAGAGAGAAACAAATGTAAAGTAAGTATTCAAAATCCATAATACAAAGTAATAACATGCATACCACAAGATGAAACCAAATATACCATGGAAAAAATTTCTTAAGAGAAAAACCTAGCCTCCAAGAGCACTCACATACTCAATATATTATCTTAAGAACAAGATTACGATACACTCGAAGAGTCTCCATTCAATCTTTTGAAGTATCAAGCACCCTAGTTGCATTCCTCCATGGGAAAAAGGAAATGAGAGCCATGTAGTCACACATCCCAATCCATGCTTCCACATATGCAACCTACAAGAGATGCTCAATTCAACCTTAGCTAACAAGCCAACCTCAACAACTACTCATGTGCTTGTGTTTCTATGACAAGCTTGCATAAAACCATTGAGTGGTATTACATAAGCTATGTTCCTCAAACCCATGAACTCAATAAACCACGAGATCACTAAATCATGACCACAAATTAAATGTGGTAATGATTTTTTTCCAATATTAAACATTATCCTAATATGACACCCACATTAATATTTATCTCAATATCTCATACAACATATAAGTAACCCCAAGAATGCCTAACCCATGTATTATCCACATTGGATGCACCACTATTAAATATTTATTTTACATTAACATTATTATGCAAGATGTACAACACACCTTTCCCAACATGTGAAATGTATAAATAAGGACTTTTGTCACTCATTAGCTCAATTTATACTAGATTCTTGAATGGAATTTGTAATCCATGGTGAATTATCCATATCTGGGATGGATGATCCATAGTGCATTCTTTCAATTATTATAATATGCATTATTTTGATGTTATATATTGAAATGAAATCTTCGATGTGCTCATCTTGATTATGACATGTAGATGTAGTTTACTTTATTTTTAAATAAGATTATGATTTTTCTATGCATTACTATTGTTATGGTTTAGAATCATTATTTTATGTTAAAATTCAACTCTTGGTAAGAGTTGAAACACATCATGTATGCTATTTGTCACATGAAAGGTAAATGGGTATATGCTAGTGAATAATTGCATTTTAGCTTAAATGAATATTTAAATTTTGTGAATTTTGAACATATTGATTAGAACTTATAGCCAACAGTACATGTTCAGTTCAATCCATTTTTAAACAACACTAGGATCGAGTGGTTATGCCTTGCTTGGTGTTTAACTTGTTATAGGTTTGTTTTGGCCTAATCCTTGCAATTGACTTCATTTATGTGACCTCATTTCTTGCCTTGTGAGGTTTAAACATAGTTCTTAAGGTTACTCACTATTATAGGCGTGGAAAGAAGCCTTTGGTTAACTTGGAAATCTAATTTGGAGATTTCAAAACCCTTAAGACAAAAAAACTAGCATGTTCACTATCTTAGGTTGCCTATTTTGCTAGGGATAACTTGATTGGAATAAGGGGTCATTGACTTAGAGGTCACCTATTTTACAAAGGGTGAATTGACATAAAAGGGGTGACTTGGACTAGTAAAAAATGTGACTTAGACTCGTATAAGGGGCAACCCTTAGAAAATGAGGACTTGCCTATTTTTTTATAAGAAAAGTTCCTTAATGAAAGTTATCCTCCTTGGTTTGCCTTTTCTATCTATCATCTCATTTTGGAGACGTATAATTTACTATGCAAGTTATCCAATCCTTTGTGTTGGGATATGTACCTTTATATGCAAACGACTAGTTGACAATTCAATTAGTTGAGGCCTTGAATCTCTAAATTAACTTACCTCTTGAATAGGTAATCTTTGTGTTTGGATGTCATTCCCATGCCCTCTTGTATGTTGGTTTTTTCATTTTAGGTTGTGTAATGAAGTGACGTGCCACTCTCATTCTAATCCCCGTGTTTGTGAGAACAAGATCATGGAGTAGTGTTCAGTCTCTATCATAGAGAAAACTCTGTCCTCTTATATGATTGTCATGGTGATGTTATCACATGACATGGTTAATAATTCTGCTTGTGTCACCATGCTTGGTGCATTAGTGTTGTGTACCTTGAATGTTGTTGTGCTCACTTGCAACATTTGAAGTATGTAAATGTGGTATGTTAATGTTGCATTTTCATCACATATTTTTTTTCTATGTTTTACTACAAATACCTTGGGTGAAAGCTTGGGGCATTACATTTCTACTTTAATATGCTTTTTTCACTTAGTTTTGCACACACACCAAAGAGAGGAAAAAATGTAGAGGAGAAAAAATACATCACTTCTTTACATCTATGTTTTATACTACTTTGCACACTTGTTTATGTTCTTAAGGGGGCCCTTATAGAATTAATCACTATGTGCACATGTTTATGTTCTTAAGTGCTCTTAGGTCCTAAGAGGTCTCAAGTTGTGTATTTAAATGCGTCATCCCAATTCATTTTAATCATTAAAAGACACAAAGGAGCCTCATTAAAGAACATTATCAACTCTCATCCACAAATTTGATCACACATGCTTCTTAGTTTTTGTTTGCACCAAACATAGTTTACATAAATGCATCAACATCCAAATTCAAATTATCCATTGAATCAATCCTAGGAGCTTGACTATTATCAATAAAGCTTCATATTTCCCTCTATACATAATAGGCTCCTAGAGGTACTTCTTAGTATCACTCAATTTTCCTAACATAGATATCACACACGTGAACATTTTTTATTGGTACCAAAGATCAAATTTTACAGAGGATGGGATCTAGCACCACCAAAAATAGAATCACACAACCAAAATGTGATAACATCCAAACCTCCAAAAATCCTAACATTTATTCTTCTGAAATTTTTAATACTCTAAATTTTAAATATCATCCTTTCACTAATGAACTTCAACTTAAATTAATTTAGAATCTAATTATATTAATTACCAATCATCCTTTTTAAAACATATTAAATTGATGCAGTGTGTATTTTATTTTCCAATAACCTAGGTAGTACCTAGTTGTTTATGCAGCAAGTCACTATAAGTGAAAGTATATAGGGTGTCCTTGTGACTGAATGCCATACCGAACATAGGAGAGAGGTTGAACTACATCTTAATAATGGCGACTGAACATTTCATTAATACAAGAGGATAAAGAACAGTACTTCATGCGTAAGGCATTGGGTGCTTATACCTTCACCGGTAAAGACTCTTTACGCCGTACAAATGATACAGTAACATCTCCTTATATGAGGATTTGAGGACTTCTTGGCCAAGAAAACCATCCATACAAATGGCCTAGAGATTGTACTCAATTTCAAAGACCAAAACATAGGAAACTCAGTTCTAGGGTGGTTACAATTTCAACTACCATGACATCACTTCTAAACAAACCACAGTGTACTAAATTATAAGAAAACACAGTCATGTTGCAGACAAGATAAACAAATAGTCAATGCAGTAAATAGTAGCATTGCCACTTGCAGTGGAAAACCCTTTGGAAGACGAGCCTCTTTTTGATTGTATTTTGTCATCTTTTCCAATAGAGAATATGTTCTCACATCAATGCTTTTGTGAAAGGCTGCCACCCCTCCTTTCCCTATAAAGTTTAGAGTGTACAAAAAGAGATTGGGAATTTGGGAGGATAAGAATACATTCCCCCCCATGCTGGAGGGAAGCCGACATAACCCGAATGGAAAGGAGTTTGAGGTCCGGTATGCCGGAGATGGCGGATCTGAAGCGGCTCACAAACCAAAGTTCATAGAACAATTTCATATCCGGATTATACTGTAGGGAACACAGATCATGTACATTAAGATGCAGTAGCAGGTGGCAAGAGGAACTGACCAGGTTGAAAAAAGTGAAAATAATATTACCGAAATAGGTGGGTAGAAAGGTCGAATATCATATCACCGGATTACCCATCAATCTGATACTTTTTTTGGCTAGGTGGTTTTGGGTGTATTGTTTGGTTTTTTCTGCAGTTTGTATGTCATGCTTGTGGCCTCCTCACTGTACATTTTGACCCCCTTTTAGTGTTTCTTGTAATGTGGATGGTAGTTTGTTAGATGGGCTGTGCTTGTTTTGATGTGCAGATGACAAAGACATAGGGAAAAGAGAAGGGGAATTGGGGTTATAGAATTCTGGGGATAACGTGATTTTACAGACCATGGTCATTTTGGGGGGCACAGGGAATAACGATCTGAATAGCCCAGTTCCTGGGAAGGGTTGGAATCTGTGCAGAATGCCATTTTGGCAGCAGGGGACTTCTTCCCACAGGCAGAGTCAGGGCAATAACAGCAGCCATTCTCAGGCTCATCAGCAGGAGGGAACCAGTGGGAGTGACTCGTCGGGTATTAACTCTGTTTCTGCTGTTGCAAGAGCATTGCTGCCTACAAGACGCAGGCTAAGGCTTGATCCTGAAAGCAAACTTTACTTTCCCTGTAAGTCTATCTCTGAAGTGTATTCGATTGGTTCATTATGCCCTTTTGGTTTTTCAGTTTATGATGTTGGGGATGGCATTGGATGATTAAGTAACTACTAATTGATGATCTATGCATCATTTTAAAAAAGGGTTCTCTTTAAGACTGGGTTTTTTGTTTTGTACTTGATGTTTTGAGTAAAACCTATGAAAGCAATGCGCCTTTGAGATCTGGAAATCGGAATTAAATGCATCAATAGCAGCATTTTCCACATGGCATGCTTAGACATTTATCTGCAATATATGACTGCATTTGTGCTTTCGTAATGATGCAACTGGGAAGAGATCTCCCTACAATTATTGACAATGGTATTCTGCATCCCTTGGAATCTGTTGTCTGTACATAATCTATAACAAACTAAAAGCTCACGCCCAAACCATTTGAAATGAATACGGGGTTCAGGTGAAAGATTCCTTGGTTTTCGGTTTCCTGGCAAATGCCACAAAAATATGTCCGGCTTGGCTGTAAAAACACAATGAAATTATTTGTCTTAACTAACAGATCGAGTTAGTTTGACCCTTGAAAGTTTTGAGGATCGAGGTAATAACTCTAGCCGCTGCAGAGACCTTCTAAATGAGGATACCATAGTGCTAAGAGTAATCAGTCCTACCTTTGCCAGGTAAATTGACCAACTTAATGCAATTATGGCTTGTTTAGGAGAAATCACTATATTTAGACTTTAGAGCTATGGAGCCATTACAAGAGCCACAATCAACACATGGCATTTAATCTCATCTGTATACACCTTTGTGTACAAAATCTATGATTCCTTGCATGACTGGTATTAGGAAATCCAAATTGAGATTTCAAAAGAATTATCTACACCCGGCTCCCTTCCCTTTACAGTTTATCTTGACCAGAATTTACCTGGGTGCATCATTGTTGAAACCAGCTTCTATGCAAGCCCAGAATGCCTATGTGTAGAAAACGGCACCATTTGTCCTCTTAAAAATAAGGTAAAAAAATCAACTTTAGAGCTTGAGATGAATGCCATGGCACTCAAAGGGAAGAGAAAGAGCCATGATTGAAAGCTTCAGCATTTTCTGTCTTTTGGCCTCAAAGTTAATGTAACTAACAAATTTTCCTTTGGTTGATAAATCTGCATTAGATTGGATGAATACATTAAATCAAAATGAAGTATGCCCCTGGTTACATCATTAAAACATGGATCTTCCCTTTTGAATGGGTTATAGTGTGCCTTAGATCTCACTCTTTCATCATATGGTATTATTCAGATCAAGAGATGTTAGATGACATGAAAATTAGTTTTTAGCAATTTGAATTTAAGAAAGTTATGATCACAGTATTTTGGATAAAAAGTTCTGACATTTGGTATGATTTGAAAATTTTGGCTGAAGATGAACCTGGTAAACAAGTTTCAAGTGCAATAAAGATCCTTAACATCAGTCGCGCCAACGTGGCATTCAAGGTATTTCACTCATTTACCAATTCTGAGAATAGCTTAACATAACACATAACTAATGGTGTTATACTAGTTAGACGCAAATAGAAGTTTCATGTAATGTTCTCTCAGGGATGGCCTCTTCATTTTACATTGAGATGGATATTGAGTTTCCTATTGTTTGTAATTGTATAATATATTAATAAGTAGTTTCTCTTTGCTCTTTCTTGCTGTAGTTGCTCGTTTGCTTATTTTATGTATTCTGGTTGGATTCTGTAATGTGATCTATGCTTAAGTGTCGAAATAAATTTGTTCTTAGCCTGAGCTATAGCTAATGGTCTGAGTTTGTTGAGTCTTCAGTTTCAAACCACTGCTCCTAAAAGCTGCTTTATGCGTCCTCCTAGTGGTATGCTTACTCCAGGAGAGTCACTCATAGCAACTGGTAAGTTTTCTATAATGCCAAAACCAATATTGGAGAAGTTTCTATGTTACTACCAGATATTTGGTTTGTTATTAGAATATGTTCCGTTGAATATGGGTGATTATACTGATTATATTGTGATATGGAGCATGGACAACGCAGTGTTTAAATTTGTGGAGCCACCTGAGCAGTCTGAGAAACAACCGGAGAAAAAGGTTAAAGATAAGTTCAAGATTGTTAGTCTGAAAGTCAAAGGAGGAGTGGAATATGATTTAGAACTGGTAATTTTTTTTTAAAGAATATAAGAAGGCACATAGATGATTCATAATGTAGAATTTATTTAAAGCTGCTAGTTAGGCAGAAACGTGTTTCATGGCTTGAACATTGATGTCCAGAATACTAATTTTATACAATTGTTGAGAAAGTTTGAAGAGCAGAAGGAACTAGTAGCAGTAGAGCAAATATTGCGTGTTGTTTATTTGGATCCACAACGTTCCACTCCTGTAAGTGAAAATTTTGAAGAAGCATAAGTAAGAATCTGTTATTTTGTTTTAAAGATTTTCATGACATGTTCACAGTTAAAAATTTTAAACACTCCCTAGCCAAATAATTGATTAAGACTATTGTTTAACTTGGATATTATGCATAAACATTCCTAGTCAAATAATTGATTAAGACTGTTTTAACTTGGATATTACACTTTGAAAAATAATATACTCAATTTGGTTATCTTCAATTTTTACATTTATAAAGGAGTTGGAAAAGCTCAAGAAGCAATTAGCTGAAGCTGAGGCTGCACTTGAGGCACAGAAGAAACCTCCAGAAGATGCTGCTCCACGGATTGTTGGTGAAGGGCTTGTCATAGATGAATGGGTATGTGGTCTGCTTCGAGCTAATTCTTTGCACGTTCCTTACCCATGCAACTTTAGGATTTATTATTTATCAAGGAATTGATCTTGCTTTGTTATCAGAAAGAGCGCAGGGAAAGGTATCTGGCACAGCAACAACTTGAAGGAGCTGATTCCATTTGACATTCCTACCTTTTTATGGTTTGATGATCTTTGCTTTCAAAAGTGTGCTTTAATTTTCTCAGATTTGCAGAAATACCTGTCAATTTAAAAGATAATCTTACTACTGACTGTCAGAGGCTGGAGCATACAAGCTATTTGTGTGCATGTTTGCAAACTGTTAAAGAGAGATGATTTGGTAGATGCCAACTAGAGGATATATACCTTAGCAGTTTATGTCTGGGACACCGACATTACTACAGAGACAATGTCATTGTCAATACTTTATTGTTTGCAGATGAGAAAATGTCTTTTGCAGATGTTTCAAGCTGTTACTAGTGGGGACTTTTTGCTTCTGGTCTTGAATTGATATTTGTATCTGGGCTTGACATTTTTGAAGAATGTTGTTGAGCTCTTGGTCCCAGCGTTCTGTAAATAAACTGAAATACATACATCTGTGTTTTAACTCTGTAAGGAAAGGCAGCAGACATACTTATCAATCATAGAAATCTAAAACGTGAATCATGTGGGAGCTGAAGTTAAATAACTATGGGAACTTATGAGTTTTCTTCTTGTTAGAAAAAATGCTCTGAAAATTTAATGACCAAATATTAGGAGTGAATGCTGACTCTCTAGACCATGAAGATTGAGATAATGAAAGTGGATCCTAGTGCTGCTATACAAGTTTTTCCCAAATGTTAGAGAGCTTCAAGAAATGAACATTGGATGGTTGTCATGAAACTGTCACATTTCCGCATCAAGTAAACTTATAGAATCATGATTTTACAGAGCTTTTAAATTGGATATTTTGTAATTTGTATATACCTAAAACTAACAGAATGCTGTTATATTTCTCTGTTTTGAGTCTCTAAAATCATCAAAAATGTCTCATTCTGGGTAAACGGAAAACTTTTTAAGATGGACATTTTCATACCATTATTGTACCCAAAATTTCTTATTCTGCTTTGCTGTTTTTATCAAATACAAACTGCCAAAATCTTGAAGAGTTCAACTTTGGAAGCATTTATTCGCACCTTGTCATTGACATATCCATAATCTGGGATATCTTTTTTTAGTACTATTGTAGTGACAACTAGATTGTGCACAAGCTTTTGGCTAAATAAATTGCTTCCCACTCTTTATGAGGCAATGATTGTTTTCAGTTTTGTTATCAAGTACTTTTAAAATAGAACTATTTGAATTTGTTATTACTCTAGGGGTTATAGGAGACGAGCAGAGGTGAGGCCCACCATGAGAAAATGACATTGTATGCAAATTTTTTAATGCCACAACTTTTATTTTGCTATTCAGGCTTGAAATTTGAGGATTTGTTTTAGACTGTATTTTAAAATTTTAATATTTTTAAATTTGTTAGATGGTATAATTTGATTTGTTATATGTTTTTGTATAATTGTATATATAACTCTTCAAATTATTAGTAGATAATTTTTAAAACTTTTTAAGTATATCAATTTAGAAATTTATATTTTATTATAATAGTAAGTTCAAGATTTTTGCTTTTAAAAGTATTTTAAATTATATAAATTTATAATTGCAAGAGATAATCAAGAATGGTTTTTGCTTTTAAAAATATTTTATATTATATAAACTTCTAATTACAAGAGATAATAAAAAAGGGTTGTAACTTGTAAGTAATTCATTAAATAATTATATTTTTATTTATTTTTCAATGTATAAAGTTAAATTATACATCTAGTTTTATTAGAGAACCCTTAACTAAAGAAAATAAGGTAGGTCTCGATCTTGATAGACATATCTCTATTATTGTAGATTGTTCATAAGAAAAGACTTAGGATATAGTTCAACTTATTATAGGGTACTATAAAGGACTTAAAAGGAATTTAGTGTATTTGTATGACACTTGATAAATGACCTTTTTTTTAATCAAATGTCCATTCAACTTGATTTTGCATCGGTAATCTTAGATATTGACACTTTGACACATTTTTAATTTGGATCATTATTTTTAATTTGATTTTGAACTTGTATTTGTAGGATATCATTGTGTGAGCACTTATGGAAGTTGCTAACATATAATCTTATGCACATTGGGAACTTAGCATTTTGTTTTTATGACTATAAAATACATGACACCATAGTGTCTTGAGTATTACTCAATCCTATACGAAAACTCATATACCAATGAATGTGACATTGTGAAAGAAAACATGAGAACAATGAAAGCCTCTAAATCCATAATGCAAAATTCAAATCAAAAGTCAAATGAAAAGCAAAAGGGTACCTTACTTCAAAGAAAGGAGCATGTTGTGGAATACAAGATGGGCCCTTTTGAAAAATCTTCCATAATTTACCAAGAAGCATATCAACATCATTTTGACCAATTTCTAGATAGTCAACTTCTATCCATTGGTGCATTTAGACCACTTTTTTCACCAATCTATTTCCATCAAGTACTTGTTATTAGTTTCTAGTTTCTAGCTATTAGTCTCTTGTCATTTTGTCAATCTTAGCTCTATGATTGTTAATGTGTTAGAATATTTGGAGATAATCTTAGTAAAATATTAATTTGCATGTCATTCTTAACTTTGGTTGTTAATTTGCGTTAGAATATTTAGAGATAATCTTAGTAAAACATTAATTTGCACACAATCACAAACTAAAACAAACACCAACTCATGCACCTCACCATTTTCTTTGTTTGGATTCTTTTGTTTGGTGAACTTATTTATTA
Organism: Sequoia sempervirens; assembly: GCA_007258455.2. Classification (NCBI taxonomy): domain Eukaryota; kingdom Viridiplantae; phylum Streptophyta; class Pinopsida; order Cupressales; family Cupressaceae; genus Sequoia; species Sequoia sempervirens. Next base: position 147,676 of record VDFB02204721.1, on the reverse strand, counting down.
CTTACAAGTCCATCTTTGTAAATTGTATAAGTTAGAGGAACTTTTATATGATTGGGTTTTCAATAATTCTTTTTATTTATATTTGATAGAAGGATTAGTTCATGCCCAGGTTGCTTGTTCTTTTTGAAGAGTAAGAAATTATTTTGCTAGGACAATTCCTTTTATAGTCATCACTTGAATACCTTATGGTTAGTACTTCTTCCTTTGTCTCCATTGATGATTCCATGCTCTTCTTTCTTTTTTTGACAACTTTGATTAAATAATGTAGTCAAGGTTGAAAGGTTTAGTTAAGAACTATGAAACTTTACAACCAATGAAACACTCAAACACAACATAATGAATATTAGAAATGACAAAAAAATAAATTTTATTGATTCAACAAAGTACTTCAAGAGCTTAGTTTCATGCTACACATTAGCCATTTGACTATAAAATAGATCAAAAACATCTCACTAGCCTAATATGTCTTTTGTTCTCGGAGCTTTGCTATATTGAGCTAGGAGTCTCCAAATTTAATGTGTTTCCATATATAACCCCTCTTGGGACCATAAGAAATTAGATAACATTATGAATTAGAGCAAGTTCTAAATATGGTGCATCATTCAGATATGTTACTGTTTTAAGCTCCTTGAGATAAGAAACATATCAACAATAGTCAAAATTACATGAAATTGGATGAAACATTCTAGATGCTTGATAGAGTTTATGTTCGAACCCCAATCAAAGATATTTAGAATTAGTTGTCCAAAGATCTTCCAAATTAGTTGTTGCGTAGCTCACTAAAGGTTGGATGTGCTTCTTATTATATATATGAAGCTTTTGTACTAACAAACATAACTACATTAAGATGTGATGATGAAAAATTTACACACATAACTACAAATAAGTTAGAATAGTAGAATGCTATAATAGAAAAAATTACATGCCTTGCAACTTTGTTATTACATTTTATGTCCAATTTAGCTCAATCCCATTAGTGTGCACTTTGTGTTGTTTCCCCTTATCCCTAACTTAAGTCATCTCTAGCCATCTATGTACCCCTCCCCTTGCCATTTCCATGTCCTTTCTTAGATTTCCTATATGTCTTTCTTTTAATTTTTATCCCTTTTCTATGTCCTATACCCCTTAATTTATACCTATTTCCTCTTTGTTAAATCATTAACAGTTGAGCCTAGCCCTATCCTATGTTAAAATTCTCACTTGTTTTTCCCAAAACCTATCTCATTGAGCTTAAAATTAACATGACCACTTACCATAAGATGGTCCCCTTTGAGGTTATGTCTCCTAAAATATTGATCTTGTTCCTCATTTACAAACAATGCCCACAATTTGACACATAACATGGTGGCTTGAAATTTTATTCTCCCACCACTAGATTTTAAGTCAAGTCCACTACTTACTATGGATCCCTATCTACTAACTTCTCATCCTCAAGTTCTCTTAGCAATTTTACTAAATCAAGTAACCTTTGACTCATTTTTACATAGGAAAAGTGAAATTCTAAGTTGTTCATATTATTTTGTCTATCTTTTATCATAAAAAATACCCTAACATAGAATAAAAAATTCTAGGAGTGATCTAGTTTTTCCCAACCTTTCAGATAATTTTAATTAGCTCCCTAGACAATGATGCAACAAGATCTTCATCACTAGGTGTGGCCGATTTCAAGGGTTTTCCATTTGGAGAGCCATTTCCATTTATGGTTTTTGTTTATAATTTACTTATTTTTTGATATTTCTATAGTTTCTCCACACATCTTCCCTCAAATCCATCCAATCCATCCTAATCCATTTCCCTTATTATTTGAGTCTATTTTCCATCTTTATTATTGAAACATAGAGTTTGTGTCTCAATTTTTTTTCTAATTTAAGGTCTTATACCATCCCTCTCCATGACCATCAAGCCTCCACCTTGTTATTTTAATATTTTGTTGTGTGGCTTACTCCCTAGTTGTGATTGAGTAATATTATCTAATGTTATTTAAATAACTTAGATTGAGAGTACATATATTATATGAATGATAAATGATCAAGTTGTGATCTATCTTGTATGAATTTGAAAGTGAGTTATTCGAAATTATAATGTGATTTATTGCTTACAATAATGTTGGATATTAAAATGATCCACTCCTTTAGATTTTCGTAAGATATTTAACCTTTCGTGATAAACTAACATCAGTGCAAAGTTTAATTGGTGATCAAACCTAAAGACCACCTAAAGACCATGTTAGGTGCATTGTAAAGAAATTCAAGGCAACTTAGTCAATTAATCAAGCTACAAAGGTATGATAGGAAAATGTATGAATATTTCATACTTATTTTAATGATGTAGAATAAAGTTGATTTTGAATATTTGACATTGTGATGATCACTTTTATATCATATAGTCATCAGGACATGACTATCCTTAGGAGGAAAGGATGTCACATTCCGTTTAATTAGCTTATCTTAATCACTTTATTACTATATTAATTGTTTAATAACAAGTGATTATGAATAAAATTTCTAAGAGTTCTCAAACATAGAATGAGCGAAGGCGGAAGCGAATGCGATGCCCAACGTGCAATATTTTTGAATGCTACGTAGGTCGGTTTGGGCAGGACTGCGCTGGAGGACGGCTCTTCGGTTGGGGCTCTGCTTCTTGACGGGCTTGCTGGGCTTGGTGCGCAAATTGGAGTGAAGCTGGATGGGAGTAAACAGGTGGTTCCCCATGCTACTATCATTTCTGGTGATATCCCTCCTATACAAGAGGATGTTGGCGCTTTTCCTCCTCTGAACCCTCTGCTCGGTGTGTCTAATGGGGACCCTGTTCCTCTTCACAAACAAAAATCTTTTTCTGATGTTGCTCGTGCCCATCTTAGGTATGCTCTGACTAGGGTTCTGCCTTTTCCCTATGCTCGTGCCTCCCCTGTGGTGGTTTGTGGGCCTGAAGTAGTTGAGAATGAGGAATTTTATATGCGCCAGGGTGTGGTCTGCAGGTTCAATAGCTTGTGGCCCTCCCTCCTGGATCTCCATGAGTGGGTTTCCCTTTCTTGGAAACCTATTGTTATTGGGCAGATTAACCTCTATCCCAGTGCTAGAGGTTTTTTCTTTGCTACTTTTACTTTCCCGGAGGATTGTGACTAAGTGCTTGACTAGGTGTGGATGTGGGGTGTCCATTCACTATTCGGACGCGCTCGTTCAACCCTCTAATAGAGCCACTAAATATCAGACCCGTTTGGGTTCATCTGCCGAATATCCCTCTTTAGTTTTGGGAGGATTCTTGTTTTGAAGCCATTGGCAATGCCATTGGTAGCTTTCTGAAGGTGGATGCTACGTCTAGGGATCTTGGGCATACTACGATGACTCATATTTTAATCGATTTGGACATCTCCAAGCCTCTCCATGGTGATGTGGTTTTGATGGTGGATGACAGACCTTGGAAACAACTTTTGGACTATGAGGGATCCCTTTTCGGTGCAGGTGTTGTTTCTTTGTTGGTCATTTGGCCTCTGGTTGCCCCATTGCTCATCATAAAGGCACCACTACTTGGTGGAAAGACGCTCTCTTGGACCACCTCACGATGGGCTCTCCCCCTTCGGAGGATCCCTTTGAGGAAGACTCTCTTCTTTGGTGGTTGGGGCTCCCCAGATTCCTAATCCAACTATCCCTTCTGTGGATACTATGCCCTAGTTTGTTGTTGCTGCGCTGACTAATACTGTCTGTCCCTCGTTGAACATTGCTGCTGATCCCTCGAATGTCCCCGTCTCCTCTTTTGCGCAGTCGGTTTCGCTGCGCGGTGGCTCTTCGTCCATTGTGGTTGTGGATGACCCGCTCATCTTGCCTCACTTAGTTGACTTAGGCTCTAAGCCTTCTTGGTCTATTGTGCAGAAAAAGAAGAAGAAAGGACTCCCCAAACTGCGTCCTTGGGTTTTGGGAGTCAACCCTACCCCCCAGATTTTGGGGTTGTCTAGTTCTTGTTCTTCATCTGACATGTTGTTTGTCGACTACTCATGTTCTGGTTCTGTTCTGTGTGTGGCCTAGTTGGCCTGTTGTAGCTCTTCTTGTTCATGTCCTTTTTGGCCCCGAGGGTCCTCTGTGTAAAGGGTACAACACCCTGTAAATGCTGCTTACCTTATCAAAAACAAGTGATTATGAAAGACAATTTGATCACGTTAATTATTACTTGAAGGGTAATTAAGAAAAATGATTATAATGATGATGGTTAATTATGTGTTCTAATTTATAAGTCCATCTTGAATTGTTGACATTTTCTCATATTGGAGAGAGAGTATCATCAAGAAAAAAGTTCTAGCTAGTGGAGGTAAACTGTTGTGATGGAATCCATACAACCATGCACTTAGACTCATGTAGATAGGTTGCATATGTATGACAATGAAATCTCTTTATATAAATCTAAACTGATTAAATAATAAAAGAGTTTGTGTTAATGCGGGTCATGAACCTAACTTAACACAAGAGTGTGCTAATTGTTGATATGTAATTACATTTCGTCATTTTATTGATGGACCCCAAACTAAATAAGAATTGACATGAGAAAGAAAAAAATATTTTACTTTTGTTAATTATTATTAATAAAAATAAATAAATAAATTCAATACTAGTAATAAACAATATTATATTTAATAAAGATATTATAAATTATTTTTGTTTATTTTATTTAAAGATTATTTAAAAAGAAAATATATATTATTATTATTAATGAATGTACATTTTAGTATGTAATATCTGTACCTTTTTCTAAAAGAGGATTAAAATTATTCAAAAGAAACAATTTTTCTTATTATTATTATTTTTTAAAGGGAGGTTAAATTTATTTCAAAGGAAATAGATTAAACCCCCAATCCACATGCCCTATCAAAGCTTCCATTAATTGCATGCTATCTCAATGGAAAGAAGCTGGCTATACACTTGCAACTTGCATTGGGATTAATATACCTTGAATTAGTGGAAGAAAAAAAAGGGAGGACGAAAACAAATGGCTTGGTCTATGTCTCTCTGGGTATTAGGGTAGAGGATCTAGTAGTTGTGCATCCTAATTTCGTGCTTCTAATTATTTTACGTGGAGATTTCAAATCAATTTTAATTTTTTACAGCAGCTTACTTGGCAAGTCCCCCACTTATAACTTACGTTTCAAGACCACATCATCAAATATGATGCCACATCAACATACTTTTTGTCAAGGTGTCCAAAAAGGCCCAAAAAAAAAGTGAGACCAATACTTGTGCATTCACATCATGGGTAGTTGAGCGCTGATGTGGCATCACATGATTGGTTGCTTTTTAGATCAAAGGAATACAATTTGTATAATTATAAATAGTTAAGTCACAACTATTAGACATTATATAAACAACTACTATCACAACTATTGAAACATGCTCAACTATTAGATCCTCTCTCCTATATTCTACTGAAAATTGCACAAATACATAATGCCGATTAATACGAAGAGTAGAAATAACTGATTGATAACAATAGTCTAGATAGTGTTGTTTTAAGAACAACTTAGACAGGTCAGTAATTCTTTTTTGGTGTAGGATACACTATTCTCTGAAACTCTGCATGAGTTAATTCATACCATTTTTTCTGTTCCTCTTATTCTGCTTGTCTTTTTAAAATAATAATCTTTAGAAAAAATGTTTTGGACTGTCATTAAAGGGTCCAGTAGGAAATATTCTAGCCATTTGTTTACTTGGCTATTGTTGTCAAATGTAATTCCTTGCAGCATCACATAGCCCTTATCTTTTCCATCATATCATGAACCAAAAATTGTTAAAATCACATGTTAAGAGAACAGTTCATTCATTGCATTTCCTTGATTGTTGAGTCAAATTAATTGAATTTTACTTTGAATTGTTCATTCTTCAGTTGCTTGAACATTTATTAATTACACAAAAGCATATGTGAAATTATTACCTAGATAGTATATCATACTAGGATGATTCAGGTGACTGATTATAGCTATGGTTTCCTTGTTTTGCCTAACAACTAAAATACTCAGATGGGAAGAGAACTTGGGAGGCACACTTGAACTTTTGAACACTTTATCATTCTAACTGCCTGCCCATGTCTCTTCTTTTGTCCAATCATGAATATAAAAATATGGTTTACCAATTTACTTCAAGCTTGTTTATTAAATTGATTTATTACAGGTACTTTTATCCTATCCTACATTTTGTTAACACATGTTCAAAAGCAACTTATTTTGATGTAAATTGGCCCAAGAAATCTGAAAAATGATTACATCTGCAAATTGCAGCCTACACATAAAATTATCAGACAACTGCTAAGTGGCCAATACTATGGTGCCTATCCAGGTTAAGAGTTTGGGTAAATGCGTTTAGTGTTAAGCACAGTAGTAGAAATTGGTAAACAATCACAATAAATTGGAACTTGAAGCAGAGAAAGATTTTTTTAGACTGAAGGTTTGCATCTGTTTTAGTTACCCCAAAATTCTTGGCAAATAGTAAGGTATGTGCATCTCTTATGAGCATCAATCTTTAGGAACACAAAGTTTCCCTGATTTAAGAAGTTCATCCAAGAGGTTAATATCAGTTTTGGCTCAACCTCATCATGCTTACCTCAAGTTGCAAATTTGTCTCTTGTTGAAATCTTCATCTAATAATAATATATAATCTTCATTATGCACCTGTTTTTCAAATCAGTCCAACTCAGTAAGAGTGCTTACTGTATTCCATTTCCCTTCTTTTCAAGGGAAAAATTTCACTCAAGATTGGAAGATTGTCTTGCTTGTCAAACTGCTGTTCTGAGCAAAATCTAGTGAGTTGAGTTGCAGAGATAGTTGCTCGCACATGTTTGAGATTCTTACAAAATAATTTCTGGGTTTTATTCCTTGCTCTACCACCTTTCTGGAACATATTAAAGTTTTTAATTTTGCCAAAGGACGTGAAAGCTATGGTGGTTTAAATGCTGCTCTGTTTTGCTGCAATCAGCAAATTGGAAATTGTTAAGTAGTATTTGATGAAAATATATGACTCTATTGGGCATTATCCTTAAACGTACTTGGGTATTATCATGAAATGGATTGAATTTATTAGTTGGTATTATACCTCCATTGATTCTAAAAGGGTTCTAGATTTGGGAAATAATAAAGGAGGAAGAAGACCTTTCATCTCTAAATCTACCTAATTTGGATAAAATTAATACATTTGATAGTATTGTAGATTGGATCGCTTGGCGAACTGATTTCTAAACATCATTACCTTGGAGCATATTATTTAAGCTGAAATTTGAAAGACTAGAAGTCAGTTATGGGCTTGTTTGTTGTTGTTGTTGTTGTTTAACTATATATTTTGAATGTCTGGTTATCATGGTGAGATGATTGGGACATTGTATACTGTAAACATTGTTGTTCTTGGTTGCAATCTTAGTGCATTGCTTGAATTGATATCCATGATTTTGTGTAACATATATGATCTTTAGATATGCACAATTGTTGTAAGAGCATGCTAGTTTGCCTGTGATTCACTCAGTACCTTGGGCTCCATCATACATGTAGCCACCTACTGCTGGATCCTTTGTGATGGGACAAGCTTCTCTAGTGGAGTTGCACGGGGAAGCTAATGCTTCGTGGTAGGGTGGATATCACTTTGATGATACTCTCTTTTGCTTCAAGTTATAAAAAAGAAACTAGTAGGGGTTTTGTAATGCAAGTTATGATATATATATATAGTTTATCATGTGTCTTATTAATAGGAATGAGTAAATGACTCTTAAATTTCTTATGATTTCCGTTTACAATATTATAGCTTTGAATAGTTTTGAAAGAGCATGACCGCTATAATTGGATTATTGTGTATGCCATCAATATGATTTAAAGGCATATGTACTCGCATTTATACTATATAATGATTCAACTTTATAGTCATATTAAGTATTGTAAATTGATTATGTTAATGGCAATAAATATGAAATCATTTGATATGTAAAAGAAAAATTCAAGTCAATGCTTTACTTCCTCTAGATTAGATCTACATTATCTTTGTATTATTCACTAGTTACCACACTTTATTTGTGATTAATTTGGTAGTTGTTACATATGGTATTCTTCCATCACTCTTTGCCTTTCTTGTGTAAATGTACTTAATCATTTACCACATTTGAGTGTTTTTTTACAATCTTCATATCAACCCTTAGAATAGTACTTCAAACTTATTTTTTCTTCTTGTCATATCAATCCCCATTATATCCATTTAAGACATTTTACATGTGTTACCACATTGTTTCCACAACCATTCTCCCACTTGTCTTGGTTTTAAGTGTTTTTGTTGTCCATTATCATAATCACAATTTTTTAAAATGTTTATGCTTTGATTAGAATTAATTATATTACATGGATTAGTTTATTAGTCTATTTATTATCAACATGTAGACATGGATCAAGTGTGAAATCCCACAATGGAACTTAGACTCCCCCTTATCAATTTTTTATAGGGTTTGCACTTACAAAATTAGCTTGCAAGTTAGTTAGAGAGAATTATGAAGACTTATAGAAAAAGTTATAAAAAGAATGTACCCCTTAGAATTATCTCTAAAAAATTTCAAGTGATAGTGTAATAAGGTTAAGGTCACTTTTTTGGCTACAAGGTTAAGGCTGCTCAATATGACAACTTATTGATTTGAGTCTATAAACTAATGATTTTGACATTCAATTTTTTTTTTTTAAAGTTAATATTAGTCTTTAATACTCACCTATGATTAAAACTTAAACTTTATTAGGTGAAAATACTCTAATTATTATATTTTCTCTTTTTTTTTTATTATTATTCATGAATACAATAATTGTTATTATTTTTTGCACCTCCCTTGTAATCAATGTGTTGAGATCTCTTGAGACACTTATATTTGTTGTTATAAATAATCCTTAGTTTCAAGATCCCATATTTCCATTTGTTGAGTGAAACCATTAAATTACTATAAGTTGCATCATTTCTTTCAATTGTGTCTATTATGACCTTGTGAGTTCGTCTAAAATTACATATATTCTCCTACTTCCTAATAGGTGTACATTAATGAGGATCTTGGAGCCTTTATCAAGATTATTCATAACATGTTTTAGGGCCCCACCTCTTTCATAGAAAAGGTCTCCCCTCTAGTCAATTCTATCATGGTAGTTGTCAATGTAGGTCAAAGCTATTGTGTGAGTTTGTTAGGTCTTGGGTGAGTTACAAACCCTTGATCCTAAGATTTCTAAATTTTGCATGAATTGTTTAGATCTTATTATGAGCATATTCCTACTAGGCCACTACAATACTTGTCCAATGTCTTGTCAATCATAGCTCTAGTGTTTATAAATTTGTGTTAGGCTAGTTAGAGATAGTGTTTGGAAACATTGATTTTCAATTTATATGGATACATAATGACACCTAAGAAGAATCACTTAAAAAGGTTTAAAACACCCTACTTTTCCACCTTGAAATTAAAAAATATTTTAAAGGTTCATCATTTTTGTTCTTTCAATTGGTGAACCCAACATGTCACACCAATCTAGCCATCTAATTTTTTTAAAGAGAACGTGTTCCTCATATTCACTTTGTTGGAGATATTTTCATTGATGTCAAAGGGGCATGGATAGCTTGTCATTGATGTCAAAGGTGTATGATGACGAAGTTACATTTATGTCATGTCACAATGAAGGTAGATGAAATTGCATCCATTCCAAGACCATTTTATCCTCATAAGATAGTCATTAATTATTTTTATTGTTGGCCGACTCCCTCCTACTCAGCGCCTCTCTTGAATTTGTAATTAAAACAAATAAAAATATTTTTATGTATAAGCCAACTTCTCCTAGTGTGGCACCCTCTTTGGAGTGCTTATAAATAAATTAAATTAGTTTTTCTATAGGGCCCGACCCCTAAGTGGTGCGCCCAAGTTTGTTATTAAAAGACAATGTGAAAAGGTGCATATATATCAAGAAGTTGAATCTATTAGTAAAAGACATGTTTTCAACAAGTCACCCCCTTTGGAGAAGCTATAAGAAGTGGTTGCATAGATGTTTTGAAAGCAAGCAATAAATAGAATATCTTTACATAATTTTAAAAGCATATTTTGAGGAAGAATAAAACTAGATGTGTATGAAGACTATAAAAGATTATTCATAGCAGATCTAAGAGGAAATTAGAGTAGAATTGAGTAGACCTTTCAAGGTGAATTTTATTGTAGATTTGAGGCATATTTTAAGAAAGAGTTATATAAGATCTAAGAGGGAATTATAGTAGATTTGAGGTAGATTTTGAGAAAAAATTATAGCAGATCTAGAGGCCGATTTATAGCAGACATTTTGAGCAAATTTGTAAAGGTGAATTAGAGCGGATTCAAGAAGAAGTTTCAAATATTTATCATTTTTTGTTTGGAGGTTGGTGCCTCCTAACTGTAGACACTTCAAATCATCCTGATCGATATTATGCATCTGATTTTTTTTTTAACACCATTTCTCCTAAATCACCTCTTTTCTAACTATTTAATTAAATAATCTAAATTATTTAATTAAATTTATCATTTTCTCCTATTAATGAAATAATCAATTTTATTGGATTAATCCATCTCCCTTTTTAGTAATTTTCATCCCCTTCTAATTAGATAATGCAAACTACTTAATTAAAACTCCTATGTCTTCTCATTTGATTAAATAACTCTAATTATTTAATTAAAATGTCACATTCCCCTAAACCCCACCTAAGTTAATTAATCCTTGATTAATTAAAATTATCCACTTGCTAATCCTCGTTAGTCCATTCTTCAACATTTAACTCCATTCCAGTTAAATAAACCCATGGCTTATTAACTCCAATTTGCACAACTAATTAATTTTCTCAAATTAATTAAATGGCTATTTTCCCTCACAGTTGCATATGAATACATTTACTTCCTCCATTGAATTTCTCTCACCCAAGCCTTAATGGCTCTTACAAAGGCCATCTTGTCTCTTACACAAGACTTAAGGGCTCTTACACAAGCCATCTTGTCTCTTACATAAGCCTTTACTTCTCTTACATGCCTTAATATCCTTCACCCACATGCCTTAATTCTTCACCCACATGTCTCTACTCCAAGTATTACATGCTCTCTTCCCAAAATGTGCACACACATGTGTGAGCACATATCCCCATCACCATCTCTTAGCCTTGTGACAAGGCTAATCATTCCTTCAATTCTTGGATTCATTTGCAACACTTGATTGGGCACATGAATCTCAACCCTTGATTCATCCTTTTTCCCTATAAATAGAACCCACCTCTATGAGAAAGGGATCCACTTTTGAAAGAAAAGTTATTATGCACAATTCCATATCCACTATCTTCCACATTTCACCATTTTAACTTGAATCCAACATCATCTTGCATCAATTTCATCATTTTATCACAATCTTGAAGCTTGGGATTGGGAAAGGGCCAATATTCCACATCAATACATGGCACCAATCTCCCTATACGATGAGGTTTGGGGTATTTAGTTAGGATCTCATTATGCATTGCTTCTTATTTGATGTTTTTGTATTCATGGTTTATTTGTTTTGTGCTTTTGAGAATTTCATAGGGAGATTGGTTTAACTTTGTTAATGTGACTAATTTCTTTTTGTTTTAATCATGTTGGATCAGGTATAGATCATGCTCACACCAACTAAGGAGATTGAGAGGTTGGTACCTCTAACTAGAAGAGACTGGTGTCTCATGTTGAGTTGGTGCTCAGTTGTGGGGATTGGTGTCTCCACTGGGTCGATGCCTACAAAAGAAGACTTGTAAAAGAAGTAGGTTGGTGCCTACAAGGAAGATCAATATATAAGAAATATTTTGTTGTGGTTTTATCCCACAAGGGTTTCCATGTAAATTATGTTTTCTTCTCATGTTCTTAATTGCTAGATCTTGCATGTGTGTTATTGCTGTGGTTGATTAAGTTTTGAAAAGTAAAAGATTGTTATACCATTTCACCCCACTCTCAATATAATTGTGTGCTCATCACTTGGTATTAGAGCAGGTTCCTTCAAAGATAGTCTAACTGCTAGAAGGAAGATCTAAAGAGCACATATGGCCGATCAAGAAAGATATGGATTCTCATCAAACATGACACCATTGTTCAATGGAACAAACTATGCCTTTTGGAGCATAAGGATGAAAACCTATTTGAGTGCTCTAGGGTTTGGTATTTGGAAATTAGTGGAAAATGGATATACAACTCTTGTGACTCCTTTGATGGATCAAGCCAGAAAGAAGGAAAATGAAAACAATGCAAAATCCATGAATGCGATCTTGTGTGGATTATCCGAATCAATTTTTAAAAGTAATGCATTAAAAATTAGCCAAGTTGATATGGGATAAGTTGAAGAATATATATGATGGAGATGATAAGGTAAAGAAGGACAAGCTTCAAATCCATAGGAGACAATTTGAAATCCTTTAGATGAAAGAAGAAAAAAACATAACCTCCTATTTGCTTCGTGTTGATGAGATTGTGAACACAATAAGAGGTCTTGGTGAAATAGTTGAAGAAGCTGTGATTGTGAAAAAGGTATTAAGGTCTTTACCTCTAAGATTTGATTCCAAGGTTTTGACAATTGAAGAGATGAGAGATTTAGACAAACTAACGAAGGATGAGTTGCATGGGATTCTTATTGCCTATGAAATGAGGATCAGAGAGAAACCATCTAAAAAGGAGGCAACCTTCAAAGCATCAAAGAAGGGAAATAATAAAGAGCATGTACCAAGTGATATCTCAAAAAATGAAACATATGAAGAAGAATCCCACTTCAAGAGAAAACTAAGGAAAGGATTTGGAAATTAACAAGGTAAGTTACCATTTAAATGTTTTAATTATGATAGAATAAGTCATTTTGATTCTAAGTATTTGTAGGTTGAGAGTGAAAGCAACAATGATGAAGAGGATCACAACATGAAGAAAGGAATAAGATATCAACAATATAAGAAGGGTTACAAATAATATCAACATGATAAGAAGAACTTATGAAAGTACAAAAAGGGCCTTTATTCCAAAGAAGGTAATAGCTCATTAGAGGAAAGCGATGAAGAAATTTCTAACAATGATAGAGAAGAAATATTCTTCATTGTGATGGAGAAAAAGGGTTATGAAGATGAAAGAAAAGAAGGAAGAGATTTAAAAGAAGAAAATAATGAAGAAGAAGGAGAGGTGGATCTCAAAGAAATTATTTCTACAATAAGAGAAATCAAGAATCTTAGAAAAAGGAAAATGAAACAAGGATTAAAAATTCAAGAGGATTGTGAAGCCAAAGAAAAATGATCACACTATCTTGAAGATTTAAAGAAGGTGATCATAGATCTGAATGTTCAAGTAGAAGAAGCAAAAATGATTGAGGAGGAGGTGAGAAACCCATTGAAGAAAAGGGAAGACAATTGTGAGAAGCTGGAATAAGAGTTTGTTTCCCTAAGAAAGAAATTGGAGAAAACAATGTCAATAAATTAAATAGGAACTTGAAGAACAAGAAGAGTTCGGGAATATTGGATGACATTATCAATTCTCAAAAGCCTATGTTTGATAGGAGTGGTATTGGCTATGAAGAAGGTCAAATTTCTAAAACAATTCAATCATTGAAGAAATTAAATGAAGATAAGCCAAAAAATTATGTTGATGTTTTTAAAAGTCCCATCAAAGGTGAAATCAACAAAAAAGAGAAATAGAAGCCAATCGTACCTCCAAAAGCTAAGAATGGCATAGTCAAGAAGCCCCTTCCACCAAGGCAATCTCATATGACCAAGTTCTATCAATCTTTCTATGTTTATAGCTTTTCATGCAATCATTTTGGTCATAAAGCAATGGATTATAGAGTTTGTGCAAGGAAATATTTTGGGTTCTCAAGTAGGAACTATAATTCATGTGCTCCTCTAGTGGATTACAATGTTGTATGTTATAAGTGCAATAATTATGGACATATATCATGCTTTTGTAGAAGTGATTTTGTGAAACCACTTAAACAAAACAAAAAGGAGGATGCCATAGCAAAACAAAAGGGAGATCCTACAAAAGTTTTGAAGAGGAAACAAGAGCAAGAGAAATAAAAATCTATGCTTGTGCTCCATTAGCAAGAAGCATCACTAAGTTCATAAGGAGAAATACAAATTCAAGAGGAGCTATTCAATGCAATATATTTAAGCTTCGTGAAGATGAAAATTCAAAGATAGATCAACTAATGCATATTCTATATGAAGGTAATAAAGTATCTCATTGCTATTGATTTCATAGAACCCGAGAGTTGCAGAAAGAAGGAGAGTTACAAAAAGGAAGAGATAAAAGAAAAGGAAGAATGATGCCATTGATGTCAAGAGGAAGTATTATAGATAGGGGAAGTTTTCTTTGTGAAAATACTAAGTTTCTATTTTCCATTGATATTAAAGGGGGAGATATACATAAAGGGGAGCAGTGTAAAAGGAGATAATTATGTTCATGTTTCCATCAATGACAAAGGGGGAGATTGTTGGAAATATTGTCATTGATGTCAAAGGGGGCATGGATAGCTTGTCATTAATGTCAAAGGTATATGATGACAAAGTTACATTAATGTCATGCCACAATGAAGGTAGAAGAAATTGTACCCATTCTAAGACCGTTTTATCCTCACAAGACAACCATTAATTATTTTTATTACTGGTTGATTCTTCCTACTTGACGCCCCTCTTGAATTTGTAATTAAAATAAAAAAATATTTTTTATGTATGGGTCGAGATCCCCTAGTGTGGCACCCTCTTTGGAGTGTTTAAAAATAAATTAATTTAATTTTTCTATAGGGTCTGACCCTAAGTGGTGCACCCAAGTTTGGTATACATCAAACTTAAATTAAATTAAATTTATTTAATTAAATATTGTCACTGACCCTAAGTGGGGCAATGTGAAAAGGTGCATATACATCAAGAAGTTACATCCATTAGTAAAATATATATCTTTTCAATAAGTCGCCCCCTTTGGAGAAGCTATAAGAAGTGGTTGTAAAGATGCTTTGAAAGCAAACAATAAATAGAATATCTTTATGATTTTAAAATCAAATTTTGAGGAATAATAAAAGAACATTTTTATGAAGAATATACAAGATTATTCATAACAAATCTAAGAGGACATTATAATAGAATTGAGAAGACCTTTCAAGGTGAAATTTATTATAAATTTGAAGCAAATTTTGAGAGTTATAGCATATCTAAGAGGGAATTATAAGAGATTTGAGGCAGAGTTTAAGAAAGAATTAAAGCATATCTAGAGGCTGATTTATAGCAGACATTTTGAGCAAATTTGTAAAGGTGAATTAGAACTGATTCAAGAATAAGTTTCAAATATTTATCATTTTTTTGTTTGGAGGTTGGTGCCTCCTAACCAAGGAGATTGGGAGGTTGGTACCTCTCATTAGAATAAATTGGCGTCTCTTGCTGATTTGGTGCTCAGTTGTAGGGATTGGTGCCTACAAAAGAAGACTTGTAAAAGAAGTAGGTTGGTTCCTACAAAGAAGATCAATATATAAGCATTATTGTTACATGGTTTTCCCATACAAAGGTTTCCATGTCAATGGTGTGTTCTTCCTATGTTCTTAATTGCTAGATATTGCATGTGTTATTGCTGTGGTTGATTAAGTTTTGAAAAGTAAAAGATTGTGTTATGTTGATTCACCCCCTATTAGTATAACTATGTGCTCATCACACTTTGATTTGGTAAACTTACCAATCCTAAATTCCTCCATCTTTTAGGACTTTTTCCTTTGTTATCCATAATAGACTTTAAGAATCTACATGCCTCACATTTAAGAACCTTGGATCCCCAATAATTCTCCTTTTTCTAGTCCACCCACCTATATATTCTTAATCATATCTTAGAATTTCTTAGTCTCCCTTATTCCTCTCTCTCCTCATCCACCATTCTAGACAATTTCACCCATTACCCCACATTTCCTACCTTATTTGCATCCCATCCCTTAAAACATGAGAATCTATACTCCTTTATCCTTTCAATCCTTTACCTCATCAACACTCTTAATTTTGATTCCTCTATTCCTTAATTATCCTATACCAATCTCTACACAACTAATTCATGACCTTCCTTCCTTTCATTTTACCATACCCTAAGTATTAGTTCATCATCCTATTCCCCATTCTCCCTAATTGATCACCTAATAATAGTTCATTTGATACCCCCTTCTACCCTCCTAGTCATGTTCCATCACCTATTTCTAGTTCACCCTATATTCTATTATCACTTCCTAATCATGTTCCATCACCTAATACTAGTTCATCCAATATCTCACTGTCCCTTCCTAATCATGTCTGATCACTTAATTCTAGTTTATCACCCTATATCCTATCATATCATCCTAATTATACCCCATCACACAATCCTAGTTCATCACCATATATCTCATCATGCCCTCCTAATCATGTCCCATCACTTAGTCATAGTTCATCCTTTTCCCTATACCCATTCCCTCTCTATCTAGTTTTTATTGAAAAAGGTGTTCGAACCTTTCTCCTAATGTTAATATTATAAAAAGTGTGATTTTTAGATATAAAATGGAAATAAGTCATTTTTTGGGCTATAGAGTTAGTTTTTGGCCAAAATAAATATTCTTGGTTGTTCAACATTGTCTATTAGGGTGCCTATTATATAGATTTATTTGAGTACTTCAATTAAAAAAAGGGGCCAAATCAACCCACCAGATCAAAAGCTATGACCTTTAGAAGTTTTCATAGGAAATGTAAAATATTATTGACACATAATATAATTGTAAAGAAGAGCTATACATGTTGACCAACTTGTGATGCATGCTATAACACATAATAATACATATTTGATTAAGGGAAGAATTTGGCACCACTCTTTTGGTTTGTTTTAGCTCATATATTTGTACTTACCATTTGATGGTTTTAGATTTTTATCTCTTATATATTAGGTGTTTGAGATGGAGGTTGTGTGTAGAGTTTTGTAGATACCATTAAGTGTTGAGAATGCCAAGGTCAAATAGAGCATTAAAAAATTTCCACAAGTGAATAAAATATGCACAGTAGTATGTCTATCAAATATGAAATGAAGAGTGTGTAATACAATGATCAAGCCTTGCATATATAGGAAAGGATGAGGAGGTGAGAAGGTATGTCTAAATGATTGACTACCACTTATATACGAGACACTTGTAAGCTCACTTGACAAGTGGGTGAGCAAGTATCAATAGGTGTCTCAAGTCATGAGGACCCATGTCTCAACCATATGAAGTGAGAAAAAATTAAACCTAAATAAACTTAAGCTAGGTGTGCATAGGTCAATCCTAGATAGATGATTAGCTTACTAGCTATGATAATGACTCTACTTACACTAACACCCCCCTTAAGTGAAACTTAGGGAGTAATGTATGCACTAATGATGAGTCTCGACTATGAGGCCATGATAGGTACTCATGTACAGATATCTCACAAGGTGGAGTAAAGGAGAAAAACCTAGTGGGAAATAAAAACCCCTCTCCAAAAGAAAAATGAAATGTACAAGAGAAGAAGAAAAGTGATAGATGGAGGACTCATAATGACCGCTCAAGGACTGCTTCTAGTAAAAAGTATAATGAGTGTTCTCCCTATTAGAGAGAAAAGAGAGAAGGTCTATGTGACCCCCCCAAGAAAATGTGAAGTAATAAACTCCATGTGAGGAAATGCTTCCTCCCAAAACTAATAGTATAAGATAAACCATGCAACCTCCCCTCAGAATGATGCTTGTAGTGTTGGTAGTTGCTCGACACTAGATGTTATAGGCTGACATGAGATGTAATCAATGTAATATAATGTATAAATTGTAAACCTAGTTCATCTAGGGTGATGTGGTGTGTGGTGTGATGCATTATGATAATTGTGTAAGCAACTAAAAGAGAAAGAGAAATAGTGGTAGATCATGTCTAGTTTCATTTTGATCATATCTCTATGATAGAAGGCAAGTGAAAATGTGTGCTTAATTGTTTGCTGGAGGTTGTGAGTCATAGGAAAAGCTTCTTGATTATTGAAAGCAGTGAGCTAGTAGGTAGTTGAGAAGACATTTGAAGAAGTGACAAAGTAGAGTTATAATCATCAAAAGAAAAGTGGCAAAGCATAATTGGAATCATTAAAAGAGATTGAGATTAATTGCCAGTTTTAAAAAATGGAAGGACTATCATTCTGTAATCATTCTTGAGTGTGTGCTCAGATCAAGGAGTTGTATCTTCCTTGGGTTGTAGCCCTAAAATAAAGTTGTATAATTAGGGAGTTGTAGCTTCCTTGGGTTGTAACCCTAAAAAAAAAGTTGTAAATGTTGTTCATTTTGTGAGGTTGGATTAGGATATTAGCTCCTAGTAGCTTTTCTCACTGTGGTTTTTTCCCTATAGGGTTTTCCATGTATACCTGGTGTTGTGTTGTGTTGTGCATTTCTTCTTCTTTCATGTTTTTGCTTATGCAGTAGAGTTTAAAGTATCCGTTTGCTCTAGAGGGTTTGAGATTTGATAGAATATTAATTCACCCTACTCTCAGTATTTTAGTTTGTTTGATACCTTTGACAAGTAAGTGTCCCTCCATGACAAGAATGAGTCCAAGTGATTCTTTCCTCATGCATGTGTGTCTTATTTTTGCACACCCTTGTTCAATTGGAGCTACTTTCTTATTCCCTTTCAGATTTTATTTCTTCTCCTTCATGCACAACATGGTGACACATATTTTTAGTGGATCTTTCATGCCTCTCCCTTGTTAGTATTGTGGGGGGTATCATATTGTTCATGCTAATGCTTGCTTGGTTTCACTTTGGAGTGAGTTTTGTATGTAGTATTTGTTCCTATGTACTAGGTGGATGTAGCGGTTGGTTACCCATGCATTTCAATGAGATGAAGAATTTACCATATAAACACTCTTGCATTCCTATTTTTTGGAGGCAACATTTTTTGTCAGTTGATCAGTGTTCTTCAAAATACTGGAACTTGTATTTTTGACTTGCAGTTTAATTATGCATTGGTTGAGTAGTATCATTGTGGTCACTCGTGCAAAAACATATGCCATCTATATCTTTGAAATTCATTTTTTCCTTTGTTTTCTATTTGATCATTGTTCAAGTAGTGTCATTGGGGGCACTCGTGCATATTCTTGTCTTCTTGATCCTAATCATCATCTTGTTTTTAGAGGAGTTACTTCAATTTCAACACTATAACAACCATATTTCGATAGTTGTTTGTAACTTCTTCCTACTTTAGTGATGTTCTTCATGTTTCTATTATTTTTGGAACATTTTTTGGAGGCTTCTTAGTCCTTCATATTGTATTTCTCTATTTTGGAGAGGAATTTTCTCCCACAAGGATTTTATCCTTTTTCCATTTGTGATAGATTGTTTATACATGGGTATTTAATATTGTTGGATGTTATGGTTGTGTTGCTGATATGTGGTTGTCATTGATGTCAACACTATTAGCATTGATGTATTGTAAGCTGCATATTTCAAGGATATTGAGAAAATTATAATAAGAAGTGCTACAGGTTGTCAATGAAGAAGTGAAGATCAGTCTGTTGGTGTGATCAGTATGTTGATGATTAGTTGCTTTGGACTAAAGGGTTTCTTGCTGAGTATGTCTAGATTATCCACGTCAAGTTTCATAGATCCGCGTGAAGATTTGATCAAGTTATGAAGATTTGTATTCTAACAATTTTTCTGTTACTCCAGCTTGTGTTCCTGATTGAAGATCAAGTGATTTCTGTAAGTTCAGTTGCTGTGGATGTTTCTCTAATATTTCATGGTGGTTGTGGATGTTTCTAGTTTATGCTTTATCTATGCTACATATCTGCATTGATCGTTGTGCTCATGATCCAATATTTTCTCTTGTGTGTTCATGTTTTTCATGTTCATGGCAGACTAGGTGTTGAAGTGTGTTGTGGATCTTCAAGGAGAAATTAATTGAAGTGTTCTTGTGTTGGAGTTGTTTTGGGTCTCCACTATGTTGTGGCCGACCTTGGTTGATTCACATGAATAATCTTTATGTGTTTTGGGTCGACTGTTTGAAATTATTTTATTATTTCTTTGTGGCCATCTTGAAGTGATGTAATTCCATGTTGCGGATATATAAGAGCGATTGTTTTATCATTTGGAAGTGTCAATAAGTGTGCAAGTGTGAAGTGTGCGAGTCCTGTGTGTGAATATTGTTCAGATCATTCGAAGGCAGAGCAGAGAGTGAAGAAGAGTGAAGAAGGTTGAAGAAGTGTTCATGTGCTTAACTGGAACTGCAATCAGGCATTAGTAGGTGCTATTTTCTCAGTTCAAATCTAGATGGCTTTAATCCGAATCATTCTTTGGGTAGTGAGCCCTCTTGTAATTGAGTAGTGAGCTCTAGGCAGTGTGCTTGAATGCATGTGCATTCCCATTCATACTTCTTTATACTTTTAGCAGGGTATAATATTATGGATTGACATCCACCGTGGTTTTTCCCTTAACAAGGTTTCCACAAAAAAATCTTGGTGTTCTCTGTGTTTCTGATGTGTTGATTGTTTATGGTTTATTGTTCATTCATAAGATCTGAGATTAAGTTAAGTTAAGCTTGAAAAGTTTAAATATTCTGTGACAACTGATTCACCCCCCCTCTTAGTTTTCTGTCCTATTTTTCCAACATTTGGTATCAGAGCAGGTTCCTTTGAAGAAGTTTAAAAGCTTGAGGTCATCCAAGATGACATCATACAAGAAGGACAGTCCTAGATTAGATGGAACAAATTAATCTCTGTGGAAAGCCAAAATGGAGTGTCATTTGAGGTGTATAGGTGAACCCTTATGGAAGATTACAAAGAACATATATATTATTCCTCAAAATGGTCCTTCCACTCCTGATGAGGTTAAAGAGGCTGAGACTAATATCAGGGCTATTGAAGCTTTGCTAAGTGCTCTGACAGATTCAGAAATGACAAATGTGATGGATTGAAGACAACTCATGAGATCTGGAAGAAGCTGGAGACTTTGTATGAAGGAGATGCACTTGTGAAGGTCGCTAAGCTAACAAGTTTGAAAGGCAAGTATGAAACTTTGAAGATGGGTGAAGATGAAAATATTTCTTCTTTTATGCAAAAAGTAAATGAATTGTGATGGGTATTAGATGTGCCGGTGGTACCTTGGATGAACAAGAAATTGTAGCTAAAGTGCTCAGATCATTTCCTCCCTCTTACAAATCAAAGGCTCATGCTATTGAAGAGCTCAAAATAGTAACAAATGTGACAAGAGATATGCTGATTGGTAAACTTGCTGCTTTTGAGTTGAGTGAATTTGGTGATTCTGCCCCTAAGACTGAATCTGCATTTAAGGCTTCTATATTCAGAAGAAACAAGCAAAGATATGATCTAGGAGAAAGTTCTAGAAAGATATTCAAGTATGAGGAAGAAATGAAATGACTTGAAGAAGAAAGAGAGGTAGAAGAGTTGGAAGCACTGATTGTGAAGAAAGAAGGTAGAGGACAAGGTAAATATAAAGGAAAGTTGCCTATTAAATGTTTCTCTTGTAGCAAAATAGGTCATTTTGCTTCAAGGTGTCCTGAAAGAGTTCCTAGGTCCAAGCCTTACAAACCTAAATTTCAAAAGAAATGCTATTATGCTGAAGCAGGTGTGATTGATGAATAATTTGATAAAGAAAATGGAAATGAAGATGAATGGGCTTTCATTGCTATCAAGGAAAATGGTCCGGTGGCTACTGAATCTGCTAAAGTTGAGAAAACTCTTGTAGCCAAAATTGAAGAAAATGATGAGTGGGTTATTGACAGCGGATGCTCACATCATATGACTGGTGAAAAAGAAAATTTGTAACTCTAAAGAAATATGATGGTGGGGTTGTAAGATTCAGAGATAACAATGTTGGTGTGATTCATGGCACATGATCTATTTGTCTTGGTGGAAAACATAACATTGATGATGTCCTTTATGTTGAAGGCTTGAAGCATAACTTGTTGAGTGTTGGACATATGGTGGACAAGGGTTACAATCTTTAGTTCAGAAATGGAAGATGCAGGATACTTGGAAGTTCTGGAAATGAAATTGCTTTAGGTACAAAGACAAAAGGTAATATTTTTCACCTGAGTGCTGATGTAGGTCGTTTGATTGCTCAAGTGGATGAAAGATGGTTATGGCATAGGAGGTTGTGTCATGTGAATTTTGATAACATTGTCAAGGTAAGCTCCACTCAAGCAGAAGAGATCTACCTAAGCTAGTGAAGCCTACTAACACAATATGCAAGGAATGTCAGATGGGAAAATAGACTAGAGTTTCTTTTGAGAAAACAACACCATTCTAATAGATCTGGAGCAGTACATACTGATCTGTGCGATCCCTCTAGAATTAGAAGTCTACAAGGAGAAAGGTACTTTATGCTGCTTATTGATGATTACTCTAGGATGATATGGGTTGATTTCTTAAGAGAAAAATGTGAAACATTAGAGAAGTTCAAAATATTCAAAGCTATGGAAAAGAATGAGATAGGTCTGAAGATCAAATGCCTAAGGTCAGACAGAGGTGGTGAGTTCACCTCCCGAGAGTTCAATTCTTTCTGTGAAGAGCATGAAATCAAAAGATAGTTATCTGCTCCCCGAACCCCTCAATAAAATGGAGTTGTAGAGACAAAGAAAAAAAAAAAATTGGGTGCTGCTAGAACAATGATGCTAGAAGGAAATGTGCCTCACATCTATTGGAGAGAAGCTGTAAGCACTGCTGTGTACACTCTAAACTGGGTAAATGTTAATGGTATTTCTGGTAAGACTCCTTTTGAGCTATGGTTTGGTTATAATCCTACTATTAAATATTTCAAGATCTTTGGATGCAAGTGTTATATTAAGAGAGATGAGGACATAGGAAATTTTGATGCAAGGAGCAATGAAGGAATCTTTCTAGGTTACTCTACTAAAAGCAAGGCTTACCAGTGCTATAATAGAAGATTGAGAAAAATGGTTGAAAGTGCAAATGTCAGAGTTGATGAGGACTCTGCTAGATCATCCATATATTGTGGATATGATTCAGATGACCAACAAGATAGTACAGAAAAAGGGAAGAATGCTTAGACACAAAATCAAGTTCAAATTGTTCCGATGAATCAAGAAAGTTAGGAAGGAGAGAAAAGTGGAAGAGCAAAAGAAAGAAAAGAAGAACCAGAAGTGCAAGAGAATCCTAAAATTCTAAGGTATGTAAAGCTAAATCATTCTGAAGATCAAATTATAGGAGATAAGAATAAATTGTGTACAAACTAGAAGAAGGATTGCAGAAAGTATTGTCTGATTTCCAAGACTGAGCCTAACAATGTCAATGAAGCTTGTAATGATGAACACTGATGGAAGCTATGAAGGAAGAACTGATGCAGATTGAAAAGAATGATACATGGATTTTTGTTCCTAGACCTAAAGATAAAAATGTGATTGGTACTAAATGGGTCTTTCAGAATAAGCTGAATGAACAAGGTGAAGTGGTTTGGAATAAAGCAAGATTGGTATGTAAAGGGTATTCACAAATGGAAGGTATTGATTTTGAAGAAACCTTTGACCTTGTTGCTAGAATTGAAGCTATAAGATTATTTCTTACTTATGCTACATATAAGAACTACAAAGTTTATCAAATGGATCTGAAGTCAACATTTCTGAATGGTGAGTTAGAAGAAGAGGTATATGTTGAACACCCAGATGGATTTCAATTGACTGATAAGGAATACATGGTTTTATGATTGAATAAAGCTCTGTATGGACTCAAGCAAGTCCCCAAAGCCTGGTATTCTCTAGACTGGATAAATACTTACTAAAGCTTGGATTCAATAAAGGTACTATTGCAAAAAGAATTTTTAGATATTTGAAAGGAACAATTGATTTTGGGCTTTGGTATCCTAAAGATGATCTTATCTTGAGTGCCTACATTGATGCGGATTGGGAAGGAGATGTAGATGATAGAAAAAGCACTAGTGGTGGTGCCTTCTTCCTAGGGAAGAAGCTGGTGTCTTGGTTGAGTAAAAGTAGAATTCCATTTCCCTATCTACTGCTAAGGTAGAGTATATTGCTGCTACAAATAATTATACTCAAGTGCTGTGGATGAAAGAAATGTTGAAGGATATTAGAGTTGTATATGATGAGCCTATTGTCATGCACTATGAAAACTCAAGTGCAATAAACATATTGAAGAACCCGGTGCTACACTCTAAGACCAAGCATATATCAATCAAGTTTCACTTCCTGAGGGAGAAAGTAAGTGAGAAAGAAGTCAGACTGGAGTATGTACCTACCAAAGAACATATTGCAGAAATTTTCACCAAGCTGTTTCCAAAGGATACTTTTGAGTATCTCAGAGGGATGCTAGGGGTGATTACCCCTCTTGATATGAACTAGAGATGTATTGGTTTGCATCAATTTGTGCACTTCATGATCATATTTTGATCTAGATTGATGTTGTGGTGCCTCCTACTCAGGGGGAGTAGTCAGATATGTAGATATGTGTTTCAAAGCTTCCATAGAAGAGATCTTTGACATTGATGTCAAAGGGGGAGAAGTGCAATCTGAAAATATTTCACAGAGAAAGAGTTGAGAGTCGAGAACCTAAGGAGGAGCAAGTGTTGTTGTGTTGATGGTATTTTTTATTCACATCATGTGCTGCCATCAATGCCAAAGGGGGAGATTGTTGGATGTTTTGGTTGTGTTACTGATATGTGGTTGTCATTGATGTCAACACTATTATCATTGATGTATTATGGCTACATATATATGTGAGGATATTGAAAATTATAAATAAGAAGTCTTTATGGAGTTATCTCAGTGGAAGTGAAGATCGATGCTCTCCGGTGTGATTGGTATGTTGATGATCGGTTGTTGTATGGACTAAAAGGTTTCTTTTCCTAAGTATGCTTCGTTATCACATCAAGTTTGAGGAGATCATGAAAGATTCAATCAAATTGCGGAATTTGTATTTTAGCCAGTTTTACATTACTTTAGTTTGTGTTCTAATTGAAGATCAAGTGATTTCTATAAGTTTAGTTGCTGTGGATGTTTCTTTGGTGTTTCATGGTGGTTGTGGATGTTTCTAGTTCATGCACTATCTGTGCTGCATGTCTACATTGATCGTTGTGCTTGTGATCCGATATTTTCTCTTGCGTGTTCATGTTTTTCATGTTCATGGAGGACTAGGTGTTGAAGCGTGTTGTGGATATTCGAGGAGAAATTAATTGAAGTGTTCTTGTGTTGGAGTTGTTGTTTTGGGTCTCCAATATGTTGTGGCCAACCTTGGTTGATTAACATGAATAATCTTTATGTGTTTTGGGCTGACAGTTTGAAATTATTTTATTACTTCTTTGTGGCCGACTTGAAGTGATGTAATTCCATGTTGTGGATATATAAGAGTGATTTTTTTATCATTTGGAAGTGTGAATAAGTGTGAAAGTGTGAAGTGTGTGAGTCCTATGTGTGAATATTTTTCAAATCATTCGAAGGCAGAGTAGAGAGTGAAGAAGGGTGAAGAAGTGTTTATGTGCTTAACTAGAGCTGTCGGGGCATAAGTAGTGCTATTTTCTGGGTTCAAATCACAGATGGTTTAATCCAAATTTTTTTCTTTGGGTAGTGAGCCCTCTTATGAGGTGGCAGTGAGCTCTAGGAAGTGTGCACGAATGCATGTACGTCCCATTCATACTTCTTTATAATTTTAGTAGGGTATAATATTATGGACTAACATCCATCGCGGTTTTTCCCCTAACAAGGTTTCCACATAAAAATCTTGGTGTTCTCTATGTTTCTGATGTGCTGATTGTTTATGGTTTATTGTTCATCCATTAGATTTGATATTAAGTTAAGTTAAGATTGAAAAGTTTAAATATTCTATTACAACTAATTCACCCCCCCTCTTAGTTGTCTGTCCTTGTTTTGCCAACAAATATTTCCTCATAGTCAAGACCCATCCATGCATATTTTGCATCTTTGCATTGGTTTGTTCCTCCTAAGTTGCACTTAAGGGGGGTTTTGATGTGAATAAGGTGTTATACCTAACTAGTTCACCTAATAGGTCCTATTTACATGTTAAGTTTACTTAGGTCCTAGAAATATTTCTACAAGTCTTAGAACTTTGTCTTGATGAGATCTTATCTTATATCATTCTATTCTTGTGTCCTAGGTGAGTTAATATTTATTATGTTAGTTGTCTCATGTTATAGGATTAAGAGACTTGTCATGATCTTTTCTAATCCTATATCTCACCTTGCCTATATAAGAAAGGCTTCTCTTACATTGTAAATATCTTGTATCATATTGTATTGTTGTTTGGCATAATAACATCTTTTGTTGTTTCTTCTCTCTTGTATTTTTTTAGATTATTTGGTGTTGCATATTGATGATCCTAGTTGCATCTTGGACAATCAATTCAACATGGTATCAAAACATGAGTGATTCCAAAATTCCCCTTCTCATATTTTTTATTGGCATCATCATTGTACATGGGAACCTATTTAGACCTATTTTTTGAGACCCATTTCATATTTCACATTTCTTCTAAGTTGCACTTAAGAGGAGTGTTGGTGTAATTAATTAATTTCACCTTATTATATTAAGTTTACTTAGATAATTTATTTTATTACTTAAGTAGGATGAGATAATTGAGTGCATGCCTTTTTCTTATTTCATGGAATTCTATTTTTTCTCATCCTTTCGAATTTAAAATTTTAGTTAAAATAGTCCTTTTTATTTTTGTTTTTGATTGAGTAAACAAGGATTTTGAAAGGGCCTTGATCCATTTTACAACAAGAAAGATTTAACATAAGAACAACTTGGCAAGGAACAACAAAAAAAGATATAGCTACAAGAAACATATCTCACAACCAACAGATTTAAACCAATTAGAGCAACAAAAGCAGAATAGGCAACACTGCTAGTAGAACATGCCAAAAAGCCACACACAAAGCTACAAAATAGCAGCCAACAAAAAAAACCACCCCAAGGGTGGAGAAACCAGACAAACAAAAAACCAATACAAGAAGGTTTTAGTGGGTCTTGAAACCCAAGCAACTTTCAAAACAAGCTACACAACTAACATAATAGGCCAACAAGCCACCCATCGAGTTGTAAAAACAACAACCTTTAACAACAACCACCCCAAGGGTGGGAAAGACAACTTGTACATTAGTAACCACCCCAAGGGTGGGCAAGAAAACCCAAACTTTAGACTAGTACATACAAATTTTAATGGGACCTAGAACCTAAAGTACTAGAACATTGAAGATGTTCAAAAAAGTTGAAACCGTCAACACTCCCTAGGACAACCAACCCACAATAAACTTGTTTTCTTGAGAATCAAATTTTGAGCCAAAAATGAGTAGAAAAATATCCACAACACTCAACCAACTACTCCAAAAACTCAGCATAGAGCCAAGAAAATTAGCAACCAAAAGGATGTTGAGCATCCAAAACACCCAACCCAACACTCTAGAGAAAACAAGTAGGGAAGTAGGAAACCCCTTTAAGCATCGACCAACCCAACATTCCAACTTAGTGTCCACCTCTAGAGGAGAGAGCTCCCCTCTATTGGAGAGGATGATATGAACACCCCTTCCTCCAAAGCAACAAATCACTTTATTATTTTATTTTGTTAGTGTAATTATTTGATTGTAATTTATTATTTTAAGTTTACTTAGGTAAGTTATTTATTTACTAAGGTAGAATAGAATAAATAAATACTTGTAAATTCCTTCTTTCATGGGATATCATTTTTTTATCTTTTCATATTTAGAAACATTGTCAAAGAAATCCCTTGAATTTTAGCTTTTCTACCTCTTTCTCATCCTTATCAAATTTGGAAAATCGAGGCTATATAAAGTAATTATATCCTATCATTGAGTAATAAATAAATTTTATATTAATCTCTCCATTTTTTTGATATTAGATTATAGCCATGCAATTATACTATGCATGATTTGAAGGTTTCTTGTAACTTTTTGTAATATTCTATAATCACCTAGATCTCGGCTTATATTTATTTTTATTAAATTTTGCATGGTATCAAAGATTTGTTGTTGTTTTTAATTGATTTAGTATTTTGAGAAATGGAGTTTTTAATCAAATCTATTTAGGAGAGCTATTAATATCAGATTATTAGGACTTTCTCTTTCTAATTTTTAATTGCAAGTGAATTTTGGAGCTTGATGGATCAAATCTAAGCTCATTGCAATGTTCATAAGGCTCAAGGAAGTCAAGATAAACTTTTGATTAACTAAAATTAGAGACCAAGAAGCTTTTTTTGTTCAAAAGGATTTAAAGATTCAATCCAACAACTAACTTGAATCAAGGGATTTTTCAAACCAAAATGATGTAGGAGCACCCCTGGTTGTAAAAGCAATCGTGTATCAACCAAAAATAGTTCTTTTCTTGCATTACATTCAGTAGCTCATTCCACATTTTACCGCATCATTGTTTCTTAGCTCGTGGAGTAGGATATAACATCTACACATCGACATCTACTACATATCCAAATTTCAAATCATTTGCATTTTCCTACCCAAAGTTATTGCTCTCAGAATTTCATTGTGTTACTAGCCAGAGTATTTGGAACCGACCTGTTCATAAATTCTTATTGCGGACCTATTCTAGATTGTTTGGACCATAAATGGGACATCATATAAGCATCTTGGGTTTGTTGGGACCTATCTATCTTGGAGATCTGCAATTTACATCTTCTTGCGTGGAGTTATCTATTCATGTTTGTGGCTGACCTTCATGTTTGCTCATTCAGTGGGTTATTAACCCTTTTGACTGACATGGATCTATCTTGGAGCTGAGGAGAATATTTATAAGCATTGTAATCATTTAGGAATCATTAGTTAGTAGATTTAGATTCAAATCAATACATTTTTCCAATAACCCTTTGGGGGCATGTAATAAGGCCTATTTGGCTAGTTGTATGTTCATAAAACTTCAAGGAAAGTCCTGTGAGCCTTGGATATTCGCCCTTGTGGCCAATGTTACATGTAAGCATTCCATATTTATGAAGATTCATGTTCACATATCAATCTACTGTGCTATTTTCGCTGTGTTGACTCTTTGCTGCCCGGTTCGAGCTATTCCTTCTAGAACCCTCCTACCATGACTGCACCACAAAAGGACTTCATTGTTGAGTCTAGAATACCTCAAAAATCCCATTATTGTATACAAATTCCTAGGTTCAATATTGAGAGAATCAATGAAAAATAAAATTCTCTCATTCATACAATCTCAATAAGCATTGTAGTGGTAAGACTTAGCTACACTAGTAATGTGTAGCCCAATACTTAGCAACATCATCACCCAAGTAATTTTGGGTGTCAGCCAACATCCATGATCTACTACTACCCACTCTATTTCTTGAGTAATAAATCACTTTTTATGAAAAGTGGTTTCTCAAGAACTAAATGTGGTTTTGGGTAGTTTTTAAGTGACATTTGAATGAAGAATATATTTTTACAAAAAATGATGGTAGTTTCTAGGCATATTTTTGTGGTCAAGAATATTTTGGGGGAAGCTTCGGATATTCTTACATTGAGGTCAGAATGACAACATCATAATATCATCATTTCTATCCTGAACTCTTGACCTCTCTTTGATGCAATTTTAATTCTTACGTACTAAAATTTAGATGCTTTGCTCTTGCTCATTTTTGCTCCTTTTTTGAGCAATTTTTATATGGGATATTTTCTTGTGAAATTTGTAAATGTGTTGATGGTTTGGATTCTGGTGTCTATGTTTTTCGTAAGAGATAGATTCATAGGTAATGTTGAGTAGTTATCATTTTTAGAACTTCTGGGGCTCCATTCAAACCTATACAGTATTATTTTAGATTACAAATTGTTTTAAATGCATAATTTCCTATATAATTTTTATTGGTGTAGTTTTATTTGTTGAACACACCCAAAGACCGGGAGGGGGGTGAATCAGTCTACACAAAAACTAAAACAACCTTCTAAAACAAGAGTTCTTCAACACAATACAAACTTAAAATCCTTAAGTAGATTAGCAACAATGAAAGATGTAGTAGTTTAAACCTTTAACCAATTCAACAACTATCAATAATGAGAGATACAAAAATCCTAACCTTAACTAGAATAGCAGCAATGATAAAAGAGACAAGAACACACATCCTTAAGATGACACTAGATTTATGTGGAAAAACCAATGAGGGAAAAACCACTACGAGAGTTAACTCACTATATAAAGACTCACTGCCAAAAAGGACTTGCAAGCTAAGGCCCACTACCTTAATGCAAGATACAAAGGACTTATAGGATTGAAGTAAACACAAATCTAGATACAAGACACAAGGACCTGATGAGATTCACTATCTCAGAGTAGGATATAAAAAATTTATGAGAGAAAATTTACAATATTTGTCAACACAACACTTTGCTGACTGAGGCGTTAACCTTGCACATCTATTATTTCTTCTTCATAATGTAGCACTAACTCTACTAGATATTCAATACATTCCACACTTTATTTTTTCACACTTGTACACTTCTTCATCTAGTTGCATTTGAAATGATCTTTCATTTATATCCACCACAACACTTCAAAACTTCAATTAGATTGGCTAGGAAGAAGATAATCCATGAATTCGACAAGTCGGCCACCAAAACATAATGTGGTCCTATCTTGAAGATAGAGAGGACAAAAAATAAACTTAATACATCTTCTAATGTGATCCAAAATAATTCACATGTTGGCGCACATCAATCCAAGGCGGCATCAAAGGAAACATGTTGATAAAACATGAAGCACATAACCAGTCGGCTCCAAAAAATTCTTCCAATTGAATTTATTTGATGCAATCCCAAATAGGATAGGTTAGGACCCAAATATATCATAACA
This sequence comes from Sequoia sempervirens, assembly GCA_007258455.2. Classification (NCBI taxonomy): domain Eukaryota; kingdom Viridiplantae; phylum Streptophyta; class Pinopsida; order Cupressales; family Cupressaceae; genus Sequoia; species Sequoia sempervirens. The sequence continues at coordinate 116,847 of VDFB02204721.1, read as the reverse complement.
CATCTTAAATTGCTGGCGTAGATCCCAAGCACATGGTGTAAGAAAAAGAACAAGCCTTGTTGGCTAGATATCTACAAATAACCCAGAAAGCCAACTCAAGACACAATGCAACACCAAAGCAACCAATCATCATGCGTATCACATGGGGATGTTCTATGAACATCCAAAAATACTTCCATACACTTCTTTCATACTGCGATGCCATTTTAATAGCAATCACATATCAAACAAGAACAAAGCACATCATCCAGGAAGCACAAAACACATGATCAAAATATGTAACATTAATAGATCAACTTGCAAACCACTTCATTACATGAAATTGGAACTAAGATCCTGCACATACATTGAGAACACATTCACCAAGCTGTAGGAGTAGAGACATCAATGCATAGAATTGCGAAACATTTCCTAGAGGGTGATCGTACAATACTTTTTTATAATTTTTGGCTAAACTGGATATTGAATTGACTTTTTCTAACTAAATCTTCACTTTCGGGCATCTATATAGTGGCTAAACCTTGAGAAATTTGAAGATGATGCAAACTAGTGATTTGTCGCATTTTGTCTGTAGATTCTAAATATATATTTTAAAAAATTTTGGAATCAGATTGCACTTGTTTTTCCATCTCCTTCAAAAACTAGTTTTTTTTAGTAAACACCATTTTTAAGGAGTGATGCTCATCGTAAAACACATAATTTTTTTTCCATGAAGGATAAAATTCTAATTTTTTTGAATTTATATTTGTAACTATGATATCTAGTGCTTCCAATTGGTTTTGAATAGTGTTTTATTGAATATTTTTTCCTTAATCAAGTTTCAAAGTCAAACCAATTACAATTCAGACATAGGCGGACCATATAACACAAATTTTTTTGTATGTATCGAAATTCTTTTTTTTTTGTTGGATCAAGGACTTCAATATCTGGTGCACTCATATTTTTCAATTTTTTTTGATAATCTTCTATTTTTCCACATGTGCAGAACAAAGAGCTTGATTTTAAGTGAAAAACCTACATTCACAAGAAATAAAAAATAAATATAATAATAAAATTAAATTTATTTAAAATTATACTTTTTGGGAAGCTTATAATAAGGACTACATAATTACAAAAAATAAATTTTAAATGAATTCATTTGATCCCCCAAAAGGTAAATCAAAAGTTATTTTTTATCAGCATTTTGATAGGTGTAAAGGAGACGCCATTATAGGTATGGTTTAAAAGTAACATGGTTCTATCCAAGGGGGTTTGATCTAAGGTAGTTTGATCAAACCTTCTTCAATTGGAATGCTTTAAATGGAACTTTTTAAGGCTTAAATCATTATATTTTCTAAAAATATGTGATTTCAGCAAAAATCAGAATCTCCCAGAAATTATAAACCAGCTTTGTGGGATCACCCTGGACTAGTCCAAACACCAACAACACTGCCAACCTTTTGCAATTCATAGAATATCCTCAACAACATTGGTGACCTAAAAATATAGGAGTGAAACATCCACAAAGCACTAGCTTTGAATCCCAAACTACAAGACCATATCTTCAACAGTGAAGGAATGCAGAGCATTCTACCAAGTAGACTTTAAAGCAATTACCTGAACCAAAAACACTTAAGCAACTTGCGGATGATAGATATCTCTTTTAGCAACACATGCTTTATCAGGAACATTAGGAGAGAGCATAAGACATATTGTAGACCTTCAACAACATCTCTCTACTGTCAGCAATACTACTTATACTTCTAATCCTCATAGTAATATATCATTATGAAACTAACTTGGTTGACATAAATCATACTCAATGACACCCAACCATAAAATTTAGCAAACATTCTGATAGGACATGACATCCAGTCATGAAGTTCAATAAATCTTCTTAGATAAAGCATGGAATCCAACCATGAACTTCAACAACCCTTTCGTACATCAGTGTTAACCCATATTGAATGTTGTCAACAATGACAACTAATGCCAACTGTAGCAAGGACATCAATACTAACTAATGCCAACAAACTCCTAAGAATCGAGTGCTGACATCAAAGACAACCAATTGCCAGCAATCTCATAGAAATCTCCTCAAGTGTTGACATCATTGACAACCAACAATCAGTTGTGACATCAATGACAACAACTAACAACATTATTTATCTCATTCTATATACAAAATATAGTATAGCTCAGTGACCTATTTTGGGCTTTTATAGTACATTAAGATCAAGACTACTTCATTGTTTTGGTAAGTGACAATTGTAATCACACTACATATAAAGTGTCATCATAATAATTTATTGGGACCTGTCTAATTACTGAGTTATTTTGAAGTGGTATTTATATAAATACACTCAATTATAAAGTGTCGTCATATCATGTACTTGTATTGTATGGGGCTTATGCATGGGAATTTTGTAAGTATGAACTACAATAAAGTTCCATCCTAGATTCTACATCGAAATAGATAATGAAGAGATAAATATTTAGTCAAAATGACATGCACTATTATCCTTTCTCCATCTTGATGAAATATCAAATAAGTTGCATCTATATCATCTATTTTTATTTTTACCAGGTCTTTCATACGACTTGACACATCTTGATTCACTTCAAATCACATCTCAAATTAAGAGCCTATGGTAAATAATCATGAATCTTGTATCTAATTCACATTGGATCACATCTCAAATTGAGAATCGTTTATTATGGTTAATATTCCTAAATATTCATGGTATTTGCTCCTATGGACTAGTTTTCTAGTCATGGTTCAACATCAATATTGAGGTACACAAACAATTTCTAGTTTCATTCATCAATCTCTCTACATCCTCTCTTGAGGTAGTTTTGTCCTCTTCTTTTGAGAGGTATCATCATTGTACATGGGTGCTACTTTCGATGTGCCTATTTATATCTACATATATTTAAAGGTGAAGGGAGAGATTCATTATTATATTGGAGAATGGATTTAAGTTTTATGCAATATTGAAGAATTTTCTTGTGTTAGACTTTTATCTAAATAGATTTTTAAGTGAAAATATTGCATGTTGTCTTTGCTTTCAGTTTATTCTATTATTATTTTAGATTACATATGTAATTACTATTTTTCAAAAGAAAAAATTGGATGTTATTTTGAGTTTTTTCTATTATCACCTTTGTTTTAAAATGCTCATGTTTATATTTTTGTATGATTCACACAATGTGTGAATCTACTTTTGATGTGCCTAGATGTATATCCACACATGCTTAAGAATGAATGAAGTAATTTATTATTGTATTTGAGAATAGTTGAGTTTTATGCAATAGTGAAATTTTTCACAATGCTAGCTTTTTTTATGAGTTTTTCCAAGTGAAAATACTACTTATTGTCTTTGCTTTTATTTATTTTGTTATTGTTTCAAAAAATAGGTGTTATTTTATATTTTTATTTTCACCAATGTTTCAAAGAACTCATGCTTATCTTTTGCATGATTAATACAATTAATAAAGCTACTTTCAATGTACTTATTTTATCTGCACATGCTTTAAGGGTGAAGAAAGCAATTCATTGTTGCATTTGAAAAATATAAAGTTTCATGCAATAGTAAAGAATTTTACAATGTTGATTCTTTGATCGAAAAGGGTTCTCTCTTTGTTTTATATTTATTCTATTATCGTTTCAGATCATATATGTTGTTACTATGGGAAAAAAATGGGTGGTACTTTTTGGTTTTTTCTATTTTCTCTCATATTTTAAAGCACTCATATTTATCTTCTGCACGACTCATACAATATATAAACCGCTTTCAATGTGTATATTTATATTTGTACATGCTTACTGATGAAAAAAGAGATCCATTATTATAATGAGGAATAGTTCAATTTTATCCAATAGCCATTTTTTTTATTTTGATGGATTTTTTATGAAAAAGAATTTCCCAAATAAAAATACTCCAGCTTTCATTTTTCTTCTATTATTATTTCACATCATCTATTTAATTCTTTTCTTATACAGATTTATGAGAAAAATGTTCTTTCCAATCGTAAGATCAATTCACACTCTCTTACTACAAATGATTAAGATGTGTGGCAGTAAAATTCGGGTGACAATTTGTCAAATAAAACAGATATTATCAAACTAAAACTGGGAACTGCAATCAAGAATAAAAGATTATCTAAAGATAGAACATGGAGGTTGAAAGCCACAGCCCAGCATGATATACTTTCATCTGAGTCATCGGACAATAACTTTGGAAACAAATTACACGACATAACCAATCGCCTTTATCAATTTCTATCTAACATTGAGTGCGGTTTTCCTCAATTTAATCTTTCAAGGTTTGGACACTAGTTTCCCTGCCTTGATACTCATTCATGACTGAAACTTAACTATTTAAGACTAAAACAATATCAAACTTGTTCTATATGGCTGTCGAATCCCGTAATGGATTAAAGTACGGCTTGTAGGCACCCGACAAATGAATTCAAGTGGGGTTTTGGAACATGTCGTCGTTTCAAAGATGTATGATCAACGGATAAAAGACATCTCCGGAAGCCATTCTAGGGTTTTTTTCTACTCCTATTTGGATACCCACTTTATCTTTACTGGCTGCTTTTCTATCGGGACTTTTCTGTCCAGAGACCAAGCTTTCACTTGACTTATTCAATCTTGTTAATAGCTGCCGTGATCCGATAGAGGAATTCATGTATGATGTATTGTTCCCTGTTTATTTCATTATAAATGTTACAATCATCTGAAAGGGCTGGAATATGCTAATGAAAGAAAGTTTTTCAAATAGATTTGGATGAAAATCTCTCTTAGATTCTCTTCGTTTTAATATGAAGTTCATATTTGAGGTCTCCATGGGCTTGACCTTGATGCTGTTTTGAGTGGGACATTTAACTGCAAAGTGTATTTCTTTCATGTCTGCATCATTTTTCCTTTTCACTTCTAAGTAGGTGAAAATACGTCTATTCTCTTTCAATTCCTCTCTGGGTGTCATCCATTTAAATCTCACATCTAAGTGAATCGACATCCCTTATTTACACTTTATCTACTCCCTTGATCTAATTTTTGTCTGGGTATGAGATCATATAACGTTCACAGTCTAATTTTTGTCCATATGTACACTGCCCCCATAATCTTCACAAGCAACCTTTCTATTATGTTAAGAATTTTTATTTATTAGCATAGAATAGTTCATTTAGTTAGTTTTTATTTTAATTTTAATTTTTCAGTTTTCTGTCAGTTGTTCTCTTCATGTTCTTTAAGAGTTTTTCAAGGTTGGGACAAATTTTCTTCATAGTGGGTAGTTCAAGCGGTTCTAGGAAAATTCACACCAGCAATTCACAGTCAACAATTTACCGTGGTAGAAAATTCATCGAAGGAAAATTCACTGTCAAGTAAAATTCACCGTCAGAAATTCACTGGGGCGGAAAATCAACCGCATTAATATTTTTAATGGTTGATTTTCCGCTGTGTTGAATTGCTGACGGTGAATTTTACTTGGCGGTGAATTTTTCACCACGGTGAATTGTTGGTGATGAATTTTCCATGGATGAATTGCTGGCCGTATGCCGGTTCAAGCTTATCTATAACATTGACATTTTAGTTTTTGTATTTAGATTATTTCTATTATCTTTTCTTATTATTTCTTGTGTTTAAGTGATTATTGTTCCATCAATTAATAACTGAATGTGTGAGAGCTTTAGTATTTAATTTCAGAGCTGTCAATAAGAATTGTAGTTGTGTCATTAATGATTAGTGTATTGTCAATTAATAGTGCCTAATTTGTTGTCAATTATTTATAATTAAATGTCAAGTTAGATTTCAGAATTATAAAAACCAGAATTTGTAATTTATATAAATGTAATCTCCTAATGATCGACAATTATTAATATCTCTATTTTTGTTTCGGGATTTTATTTATGTCCTCCTTTATGCTTTACACCTTCTAGTTTCTATACTTTGACAGCACTGTATTGCTTGACAACATTGGCAACATCTCCAGCATTTGTGCTAAACCTTGTATCTTTTGTCATTGTTTGTTTCCATCTATTCTTATCATTCTGCATTCATTTTCAGTCATTTAAAAGTTGCTTCCACGTCATTTTATCACGTACTCAACATTTTTTAACATTTTAGCATACACAGAAAGATTTTGACGACAATATTTTTCTTAGTAGTTCCATTGCTGTTTTTGACTGATTTCAACATGTTTCCATTTATGTCAATCTTGATTCAACCTTATTGACATTTCACTCATTATAGCTTGCCCTTCATCCGTTATTCATTTGATGGTTATTTTAGGTGTTTAAATGTCACTTGTTTGTTTGTTTGTTTGTTTGTTTTTTTTGGCTTGGTTTAGATTGTTTCTTGCAATTTTAAAATCACCTTTAGCTTTCTTGAAGTTCTTTTATAATGGTCAAGTTTGTAAAATAATTGTTATTTTATTGTTTTTAAATAAAATAATTATATTTTAAAATTAAGTTAATTTATAGAGGTAAAGTTTCAAAAAAATATGAGTGGTATGGAATTATATTTAAAATCAAATTAGTAAAGTTAGGGACAAAATAATTATTAGATTTTAAAAAGGAAACAACCACAACACAAAGAGAGTGTGGTCTCACCAAAGAAACAATTATCAAATTACCAATTTAGCATGATAAAAAGGAGATAATATCAATTATGCCACAAGTGCAACACTAATATTTTTTGGCATGGGGACAAGGAGATCTTTTTCACCAAACATAGATGGTTCATACAGCTAAAGGTATACATAATTGATAATTGCATAGAATCTCATAAAAGGATGTAGGTCTGATCTTAATACATTCTCTTCATCAACCTCAATATGGTACTTGATTTTTCTTCTTCATCATCTAGCATGTATGGTTTATACAACTAAAGGCATTCACAATTGATCACTAATTAGAATCCTATAAAAAATATAGGTTCAATTTTAATGCATTTTGTGAACTACCTCCAAGATGGTAGTTGTTTCTTCTTCTTCATCATCCAATTGTTAGAAATTAAGGTGTCTCAACCTTTGCAAGTTCTTATCATTGTTATTATTGAATTGGTTATTTTACATAGTTAATTGACCTCATATTGGAAATGGGGTGTCTTGCTTTGTGTTGGCACTTGGTGTGCCACATGTCAAATATCTTTAGTTATTAAGATGAAATTAAATATAATATTTGAGGAGATATATGATGCCCTATTTGTAGTTCCTATGGGATGTTATGACACATAAGAGAGTATAGTTAGGGGGAGTTACATCAGAATCTTATGAAAAATTATGATTTATTTCATAAGTGTCTTTTGAGGAGATTATGAAGCCTAAAATGAAGCACCTATTTTGGAGAATGTATTATGTTTTATGAGACGTATGGCAGGTGTGAAAACCCTACTATTTTTTATGAATTTGATTCTCTATGATTTGGGACATTGTATTTGTGACTCAATTTGAATGCCACATATGTGGATGATATTTGCTCATGGTTTTGGATTTTTATTTGGTAGATCCTTGTATTGTGCTTTCTATAAATTGGTACTTAGGAGTTGAAGTGCATTATGATAGGTTTTATATGATATTTGGAGTGCTACCAAGATCAATCCAAAATTTATTGTTGATTATACTCTTGTAAAAGCTTGCTCAACAAGTGTACTATAATATGTTTTATTGTTGAAAAATGCATTGGGTTGCTTTGGAGTGGAAAATTTAGAATTTTTTTTTTCCATGTAAATCATATGTAATGGTTTGCATTGTTTATATTTTGTATATGTGTTCACATTTTTTTAATTGTTTAGATCAGTTTAAAACTTTTTGTACATCACTTCCCTCAATATTTAGTGTAGAAATCTGATTATGCTACATTTGCTTCCTTACACCAACATGAATGGTTTATACAACTAAAGGTACTCACAATTGATCATTAAATAGAATCTCATGAAAAGATGTACCTATCCCTTTTAGTTTGCATCTCCATTATTTATATTGCAATAAGGGTTGTATCATATCTAAAATAACATATACATGTTACACATTGTATTCTACTATGAAGATGTACTTGTGTGAGTTTTAAAATATTTTGAGCTAACTTGTGTTGTTGCATTTTCCATAAAAGGCATAAAATGTAAAAATATCATTAGTTACATGTTTTCAAGGTCTTTTGTTAAATTTCTTGATTTCAATTAGGTTCAAGTATGTGTTGTTGGAATGAATCTAACATATAATTTGATTTCTTATTTCTTTGTTTCCCTTTTTCTATTTATAATATAAATAAAATATTTCATTCCATTAAACATATTGCCTATATTAAGTGTTCTTTCTTATTTTTATTAGTTTTGTATTAGATTATAGTTTGTTTCAAGCATTTAGATCAGATCTAAAGAGGCATATTCTCCTTTAAAATGGACTACTCTAGTGACTCTATCTTGATCCTTTCTTGTTCTTAACTTTATAATGTTTCCTCTAGTAGGGATAGCTTAGAGTGTATCTTGAAATTAATTTTCTTTCCTCCTTGTTGTCATTTAATGACTATTCTAGGTTGGGATCAACGTGTTAAGTTAAAACTAGGCATCGTGACCTTTATTAAAACAAAAATGTTGACCAACAACTTTACTATCTTTCTCTTTAAACCTTTCCATAAACCACATCATATTTCCTCATTTGTCTTGCATTAACATTCATTATGAGGATACTCAATATTTATAACAAAGAGCTCACAAAAATTTCTCCAATAGCATGCTTTATCTAGGGAAATCCTCCCTATAGACAAAATCCTTGATGCCCATATTTTTTGGCTTTTAATAGCTTCACCTATCATTGAGAAGTTGAATGTGTAATAGAGATTAATCATATGGATTTTCATACATGTACAATTTCATAAAGGATTTAAATACAATTACATTAGAAGAACAAATTCCAAAAGAATAAGCTTATTTAGATGGTGCCTAATGTTGTTGAAGTAATAGTTTCATCTATTCTCATTATAGAAGATAAATTTATTTATATATTGTATTATTTACTATACATACAACTAATTTAGTTTTAGAAAATTTAAAGATAATATTAGTTATTGAAGGTACCTTATCTAACACTATATTTAAGCACAAATAAGACAATATATAGCTAATAACAATATAACAAAATAAATATTAGATAATAAAAACATGATATAATTTACATATGATACTGTTGCAAGTATGTGCAGTTGGTTGTCATTTGTGTCAACTGTATGAGTAAGAGTTTGTTGCAAGGATGTGTAGTTGGTATGGAGTTGAATTTGTCTTTGATGATGCTTTGATTAGTTGCATTATGTTGTCATTAGTAAGCTACTAGTGTCAACCTCTAGTGTTTCTTTGATAAGATTTTGTCTATGGATGTATGGTTCAGGTGCTATGTTGCAGTTGGCTTGGTAATGATGAGGAAGTAATGAAAATGTTGGGGATGTGTATCTAGTGCTTGGTTTAAAAGTGCTTTTGAGAAAAAATGAATAAAAAGAGGAAACATTGTGTTGTAGTGGTGTTCTATGTTGCAGAGTAGTATTTTGTCTTGGCTTCACATTTCTTCTATGTTGAAGATATGCTTGTGTCGATTTGATATTTTGATCAGAGGTGTTCATAGGTATTGCATTCAGAATTTGGTGTGTTGGATCGTTGTGCAGAGGAAGGTGTGTTCACCTATATGTGAACTATGTATTGCAAAGGTGTATGAGAGATTTTTTTTTCTTGTATCTTTCTTGAGTTGAAGTTATTCGAGGTTTGGTCATTCAAAAGTCAATTTCTTGAGTTATAGTGTATGGCATGATTATTTGAATGTACTAGATGTGTACATTCTTTAGGTGAAAGTTGTTGCGAAGGAATTTATTGGTTTCTAGGGTGTTTGTGGAATATTCTAGATTGTGTTCAAGCATGGTGTCTGGTATGTGAGTCATATTTGGTTTTGAGGAAGTGTGTACACTTCATTGTTTAATGGTGTTTACATAGGTTCGACCAAACTTAGGTGTTTATACTAATTGTAGAGTTGCTTTGATGTTTGTGGAAGCATGGTGTGGCATGTATGAGTGGATTTAGGTTTTGGATAAGGTTTTCTATGGTCTTCCTTCATTCCTTTCCACCATGAGAATGTTTTGGCGCTGACCTAATTTGAATTTTCACGATTGACGTGCATAGCCAAACCTAGAGAATGTTTTCAAGATTGAAGATGGTATAGTTATGAGTTGATTTGTTGAGGGATGATAAGATAGAAGTGAGTGATGTGAATAATGAAAATTGTAGAGTTGTGAGGTGAAAATTTGTGCAGTGTAGTGTGAGATTTCATGTGTTAGATTACTAGATGTAGTGAGCAGAAAGTGTCTACAATTCTTCAGTAAGACAACAAAGGCGTTGGTGATGCTGTGGTGGGGTTTTTTGTTGCATTGAGATGGATCTCTTATTGTAACACTCTTCTCTATCTTTTTTTCTATTCTGGAAGTGAGCCTTTCTTTCTTTTGGGCAGTGATCCCTCTGACAGTGAGCCCTATTGTATTCGATGTTGATATTTCTTTATATTGTGAGCTAATCCTCACTGTGGATTTTCCCTTCTTGGGTTTTCCACATAAATTTAGTGTTTCTTTGACTATGGTGTTGAATTGGCTCTATTTTTTTATTTTCTTTCATGATAAATCACTCTAACAGATTAAGGGTTAATTGGATTAATGTGGATCTAAATGTTTGTGAGTGTTTTGAAGTTTTAAGGTACAACTAATTCACCCCCCTCTCAGTTGTCTTGTGCATTCAATAATTGGTATCTGAGCAAGGTGTCTTGGAAGAAAGCTTAACTGCTTGAGGTAGATCTAGGATGGTGCACAAGGAAGATGTTCCTTTGTTTGATGGATCATATTATGCATTCTAGAAGACAAGGATGAAAGGTTTTTTGGTTTTTCTTGGATTTGAAATTTGGAAGTCTATTGAGACTGGATATACTATACCTACAAATAGTCCAAAGACTAATGATGAGATCAAGGCCTATGAAAAAAATGGTAAAGCAAGGTATACTCTCTTAAGTGGTCTTGCTAATTCTAAATTGGTGTTCAAGTTATGAATCTAAAAACTGCTAGAGAAGTTTGGGTAAAGTTAGAAAACATCTATGAAGGAGATGATAAGGTCAAGCAAGCTAAGATGTTGAATTTGAAGATCATGTTTGAGACCCTGCAAATGTTTGAAGATGAAAACATCACAAGCTACTTGCAGAAGGTGGATGAAGTTTTCAATGACATTAGATGTCTTGGTGGAGAACTAAAAGAAGAAGAAATGGTAAAGAAGGTACTTAGAGCTCTTCCTAAATTTTATAGTCATAAAGTTTCTGCTATTGAGGAATTACAAAATTTGAATCAATATACTAGAGATCAGTTGTATGGTTCTTTAACTGCATTTGAAATGAAAGAATTTGGTACAAGTAATGCAAAAGTTGAGACTGCTTTTAAGGCTGGAAAATCATAGAAGACCATGGAATCAAATCAAGAAGATCTTGATAATGTGGAAGCTAACTTTGTAAGAATAATGAAAAAGGGTACTAGAAAGTGTGTGAACCACAACCTTGGTACCTGCAAAACAACAAGAATAAACAAGTTAGACAAGAGATTGCAAGCCAAAACAAGGATTCCCCATGAAATCCATTTACAAAATTCAAACTAGGAAGAAAATATTAAAGAACACAATGGAAATGATAAAACAAAGATTGAATCCTAATTAGATGTGCAAACTCATGATCCCATGGGGGAATTGGTGCCAATTTGATGTGAAAATTGGCCCTTTCCCAATTCCTAAGATGCAAGCTTGATATGTTGATGAAGATTTGATCCACTTTGTTGATATTGAAGAGTGCTTCAAGCTAAAATCTGCAAAACCTAACTATGATTCAAGAATGATTGATGAAATTTGATGGATATTTGAGCATCGTAACTTTGCATAAATTATGGATGATAAAATGAAGATATGAGCTCTTTATTTATAGAATTCCAAGATGGATGAATGTCCAAATTTGAGCAATGTGGGGCTAACATTCATCCAATGGTATGATGCCACTTGTCGATCTATGAATTGATGAAGGATGTGCAAGATTTGGGGTTTGTGCCAATAAATGCATAATTTTAAATTTCAAATTTGTTGAAATGACATGTAAGAGGGAAGGGAAAATGCAATAAATGCCACTTGGCTCAAGGAAAAGGACATGTAAGATGAATTTATTGCCTTGTTGGATGTACATGTTGACTTGGAATTTTGAATTCAAATTGAGAGAATATTCCAAAAGATGCCTTGTGAGGAAAATAGAGATTTAATAAATGAATTAAATCTATTTTCATGTGCAACTTGCATTATCTAGAGGATGGGATATGAGATGAGATTAAATTAATTAAGGGTTAATTAATTTAATGAGAGAGGTTAGATGATGTGACCTATTTGACTCAAATTTATGGATTTATTTAAATCAAATAATAGAGGAATATGATAAGAGGCTAATTAAATAAGGATTTTGATTTATTTAATTAAAAGAAATGGTGTTAGACTAAATCAAATAAGGTTTTAATTTATTTAATTTAATGGATAGACTTTAGAAATTTAATCAAATAAATTGATTATTTAATTAAATAGGGATAATTAGATCAGATGGATTGATTTAATTAACAAGAGAGAGTGACTTAATTAGAAAAAATGATTTATTTAATTAAGGGATGAAAGTTGATGAATTTAATCAGATAAGGAGATTTGATTAAATGGTTAGGCCGAGGGACAATTCAAGAAGAAATGATGTTAGTAATCAGGATCAGATGCACAATGTCAATTGGTATATTTTACGTGTCTACATTTTTCCCCTCTTTGAAGCAATGCACTCGTTGTGTTGGTTCAAAGAATAAACGATCTCGATCAAAGAAATTTTTTTTTGATATTTTAAAAACCTGCCCCACTGCTGCATGGTGAGAGAAAACATGCCATTATAATGCCCCCTCGAGAGAGTAGATGAAAATTTTAATTTTTTGAGTGATCTCATGAAAAAAAGATGACAAAGTACCCAATAGGTTTGAAAGGGCTCTGAGAGGCTAAAAACGTGTCTAAACACAATAAAACAATGAAAAACAAGCCTCAATCAGACAAAAACAAGTTCGGGGGTCCAAAACCCTAGAAAGACAACCATTCAAGGTTAAAAAACCCTAATTTTCATGCTTAAATGGGGCCCGAGGGGTTACTTTCAAGTCATTTTCACACACCTCCGCTAGCAACTTTGAGATTTGAGCTTTGAGTCTCCGACGATATGGTGCAACGATAGCTTCACCTACACATCATTGATCGAGTTCGGACGTACTAGCGGCCACTTGCATCGGGGCATCGGTATGTGACCCCTACCCGAGCTTCATTTTTTCATTTAATGTCATCTTTAATGCTTTAAAGGGTCGGTTCGCCTGCAGCGGTGCTATATGGCGTCGCTCGGTAATCAAATTACGCCGCACGGTGCTGTTTTGCGCTACAGTTCAGAGTTTACAAACTGCGATGCTGAGCTCGGGGTTGGCGGGTCGGTTTGACAAAGTGCAACATGGTTCTAAGCTAAATTTTCCCAAACTATGCCGCTAGAAGGGAAAGTGCGTCGCGGCAGTGCTATATAGCTCTTTTCAGCCCTAGTGTCGGAGTTTGATTAAAATCAAACTGTGACGCCATCACGGGTTGCACCGTTGGGGAACTTTTTTGAACGCTTGGTAGAGAATTTTGTAAATTTTTTTGATCATGATGATCTTCCTTGATGCAGGATGCGGCGAGGGAGTTCTACTCTCGAGAGCATAGGTCATGAGATTTGGCTGGTGTCTTGCGAGACCTGAGCGATAGGGACCAAGATCGACTCGGGGTTGCGGGGTTGTGGCACATTGCGTAATCGATGCCCATGCACACTCACCTAGGGATGTTGTCAGCGCTGGCCAAGAGGTGGCACAGTGAGACGTCCTCGTTTCATCTCCCCACTGGCTAGACTACCGTCACTCTGGAGGACATTTGGCGTATTCTATGATTGCTGATTCATGGCCGATGGGCGATTTTTGATATGGACGAGGGGTGCGAGGCCTGTCGCAGAGTCCTCACCACACGGGACATTATCTTCTGTGAGGGACAGATAGAGCTAGATCGATACAGGGTCATAGCACTTCCCTACCGCTGGGTGATTGCAACTATCATCTCAGGTCTTGTTGCCCCAAATAGACGAGGGCGATACTTCAGTCCCAGCTGGGGGTATTGCTGGGAGCAGATGGTGCGAGACAGGCCGGTTCGTTTCGCATGGGGGCATGTTCTTCTAGCTTCGCTTTACAGGGACCTCTATGAGTACGTCTACATGGACGACAGAGCGCTGGGGGAAGGGGTGACTTTACTTCACTTCTGGGCGTGGGAGCACATTTCTGTGCTACGTCCACGTGTCGTTCCAGTTCCAATGGGGGTAGACGATCCCCTCGTGGCACGATACAGAGGTGGTGTGTCCTTTACACACACCGGTGAGCACGGGATCCCCTATTGGAGGCGGGTCTTAGACGAGATGTTGGTTTTCACTTGGCGACCATACCTTGGTTGGCCTGGATGGGCCGACGATGCTAATCAGCTATTCTATTGCCGCCAGGACTGGTATATGTAGGGGCAGGAGCATACTATGATTGAGAGGTACCTGCCCGGGTGTGTGTAGCGTCAGTTCAGAGAGCTGCAGGATCGGCCTGATGACAACTATGTAGCCATCTTCACTCGCAGCATGACATAGGTTTCATGGGGACAGTACATTCCTGCCTTAGAGGTAGTTGACAATTTCTGACTGTTGGTAGCCCGACCATAGGCCTATGATTAGGGTTTAGCAGATCCAGACACCACTCAGGCCTACAGGGACTAGTTCCGACCTCCACTTTGGTTGACTATTCCAGGTGTTGACCTAGCTCTGCGCAGAGTTAGAGGCAGAGGGGGAGGATGAGGACAAGGATAGAGGGTTGAGATTCGACAGGATCCACCAGTTGTGCCCCCAGTCTAGTCAGGGCATGGAGACGTACACATGCAGGACCAACAGTAGGAGCCACCACAAGGCAATGATCAACCTCGGGTGCAGCCACAGGGATAGGTAGATGCTCGAGATGTGCTGATTGCGCAGTTACAGGCTCAGATCTAGGCTGTGACTGCTGAGAGAGATCAGGTGAGGGCTGGGAGAGAGCAGCTCAAAGCTGAGAGAGATCAGGTTGTACAACAGAGACAGGCCGCAGATTTACAAGAAACTACTAAGCTAGGCCGGAGATAGCAGATAGAGAGCATGACAGCCTCCTCCTCCCAGGGTACAGTGTCAGTTCGATCCTATAGGGATGCCATCCGAGAAGCAAAGTATTATCAGCGGTCCTATGATGAGGCCGTACCTAGAGCAGAGTGGGTCCTAGAGTATTCAAAGCGAGCTAGCCACAGACCAACAGAGGGTCATGGTGACAGGGGCGGGGGCAACATTCACAGGGATCGAGCCTGATCGAGATGTTATGATACTTTTTTGTGCCTTATGGGCTCATTTTTGATAGCTTGATGGGCCTTTTGTACCGATTGACATATATGTACAGTGATCCGATTTATTCTTTTGTACTATGACAGTAGCGTGATGATATATATATATATATATATATATATATGAGCCGATGATGATTTTGATGCAATGCAATGTGTTCTCTCTTTACGTATGATTTTAGTTCTATATGTTATGGATGCTTTTATTTCTAATGATGTATGCGTTATGATTATGACTAACGGATCTATATTATGTTAACCTATGATATGCAAATGTGATGATCTATTTATGATAATGCAAATGCGATGGTATGATATGTGAAATGATATGATCTATGGTGCACATGCAAAATGATATGTAAATTTTGCTTATGAAATGTTTATGAATGGATGTATGCTTTGTATGTGATGGACTATTCCATTTATGCTTATGTGGGATGATTTATGCAATGAATGTTTTATGATGTTATTTATGAGATGATTATGGATAATGAAATATGATTGTGATGGTCATGATATGATGTAAATGAAAATGATACTAATGCATAATGAGGTGGTTTTATGAGATGCTTAGAATAACAAATGTTATTATCCTTAACTTTTTAAATGATGATGTATGTGATGCAATGATATGTTAATGCGTAATGTAATGTGAACGTAAAGTGGTGAGATGATGTCATGATGTTATGCAAGTATGTATGTCAATGAATTAAATGCCTATAAATTTATTGTTTATGATTATGCGAAAAATGATTATGAAATACTTCTGTTTACGCGATGATTTATGTGATGGGTGGTAATGTGAAATAGTTATAAAATGCAAATGAATGTTATGCGATGATTGATATAATGCCATGCGATGCAATGTAATGGGTGAAATGCAATGACATGGATACACCTATCTATGAAGAATGTTTATGATAACCTATTTATATGATGATTAAAATGCAATGCGTATGTTTCCTATATGATATTTTTATGCAATATGTTACTGATTTTTGGATGTAGGATCGATGACGATGATGGTGATGATGATCAACTATCATAGTACCTTGTTAGTGCGGTTAGTAAGAAAAGAAGAAGTCATTTCAACAAGACACAAGATGATGCAAATGCAAATGATGATGATGATTACTTGCCGAGGAATTGGGATTTTCAAAGGGCCAAATTTTCTTATGTTTGATAACACACGTGGTACAATGCATCAAGGTATAGAAAACCAGGATGGCGTTGTACCTAGTGAGATGGACTTTGACTTGACAAGCAGATAGGAGTATTCTTGTTCACACCTGACATACGAAAACCTTGCTAGGATGCACTTCAGAAGTTTTAGGCACCTTAGACCAAAACACGGAAAGGTAAACCTATCCATGCAATAGTCAACAAGTTGCCTTAGACCTCTTCCATACATACCTAACAAAGCAAGTATTCGCCGAGGTTATATTACAAGAACGTCCAACAAGCATAGCAGACAAAAGATAATGATCGTTGCCCCATTCCTATTTCTCTAAATCCTCTGTTTTGGGATATCATCGAGACATCCTTGGAATGAGCGCAAATAAGATAAGTCAAAAGATAAAGACCAAGTAAACAAATAAATTGATGCTCTTCAATACCGCTAACGGAAAGAGGATGTGTTTTCTAAGGATACGAACCGAAACTTATTGCCAAAAGATAATGCCCATTGTAGGAAGGATTCATCCTAGGACATGTTAGTGGATGGCGGCACATCATTTTGTTTATCCAAAGTGTTCATGGGACCGATTGGATGATGAGTTACCAATACGAAGAGGTGACCAACTTGCCTATGCATTGACCTAGACCTAAGACTTAATGTTTTGAGTTTTACCTTTTTAAGCTGCTATACTTGTTTCCAACTGTTTCACCAAAGTTTTGAGGATGACGATTAGTTTATTGTGGATGGTGTTTATTGCGGGTGCAAGCGAGATGAGACAGATGGATTTTTTCAAATATTTGGATGTTTTTGATGTTTTTCAATGTTTTGAGGCTGTTTTTGGTATTTTTTGAGATTTTCAAATGTTTTTATTTTTGATTTTACAATGTTTTGGGATTTTTTGAAATTTTGACCAAGAGACTAACCTAAAGACCCATTCTAGGGGTCTCAGGGGCTGATCAACAGACGAGCCTTGCCTACGTTATACACGCAAAGACCACGTAGTTCGACAAGACGACTTTGTTTTTGACTTTTTGACTTGTTTTTGGATTTTGATATGTTTTGATTTTTTTTTTTGGATTTTCTAATTTTCTGATGTTTTTGGATTTTCTGATTTGAGGAATTTAAGATCATACACGAATCCGATCTGATAAGAACATGCCCCCAGTGTGATGCAATAGACTACTCTGATAAAGGTAGGACAAACTGACCTTGAGGATGGGCCGAGTAGTACTAGGAGGGATCATGATACGAAAACAGGACCAAGCTATGGTGCGGATGCAAGTGGATGAGCGAAATGGATGGATGATGCAGAACAAGCCATAAAGATCTTGGTGGATGGGAAATGCTTATTTATGCAAGGCACCTGTTTGCCAGGTTTTCACCAAGGTACTTGCCCAAAGTGCCACCAAAGTGGTTTTCACTTGAGGACGATTTTTTTCTTTACTATTTCCAATCCTTTTTCTGATTTTTTATTTTTATTTTTGGATTTTTTTGCTTTTTTGTTTTTTTGTTGTTACCAAGACGCCTGTTTGCCAGGTTTTCGCCAAGGTAACCATTTTTTCAGGACATTTTCTGATTTTTTGGATTTTTTGGTTCTATACCTTGAAATATTTAGGCATAAAACTTTTTGAGATGGGAGCTATTCATGGGCTCCTGCAGAGGTTCCCCTTCGAGTGTTGATAGCTGATATGCCCCTGATTTGTAACTTGCTATGATGACAAATGGTCCCAACCAATTGGGTTCAAACTTGCCTTTGCTGCTTGGGTTTGGGACATTCTTCAGATTTTCTTTTAAGACTAGTTCTCCGACTTGGAACGTCCTGCTTTTGATTTTCTTATTGTAGCTCCTTTTGAGTCTATTTTGGTAGACTTGCAAATGATTCAAAGCATCGATACATCGCTCATCCAGTAGCTCCAGCTCGTTTAATCTTGAAACTCGGTAGTCTTCATCAGTGATGAGGTTTTGTAGTGATATTCTGAGGGATGGGAGCTCGATCTCAATGGGGAGTACCGCTTCTGATCCGTAGACCAAGGAGAAGGGGGTGGCGCTGGTGGGTGTGTGGATGCTGGTTCGATAGGCCCAGAGGGCGGGATTAAGCTACAAATTCCAGTCACGACTTGCATCATTGATTGTTTTCTTAAGGATTTTCATAATGGTTTTATTTATAGCTTCTACTTGGCCATTGCCTTAGGGATAGTATGGGGTGGAGAAGCGATGTTGGATTTTAAATTTTTCGCATAAGTCACGGACTTCCTGATTTTTGAATGGTGTCCCATTATCTGAGATAATAGCTTGTGGAACACCATAGCAGCAAATGAGATAGTTCAGGATGAACTTAGAAATCTACTTCTCAGTTATATACATCATGGGTATGGCCTCCACCCTTAGTAAAGTACTCTGTTGCGGTTATGATGAATTTGTGGATGTTAGATGAGGTGGATGTGATTTTCCCAATGAGATCGAGTCCCCACTACGAAAAGGGCCATGGTATGACGATAGGATGAAGCTCTTGAGTTGGAGCATGGATGAGGTCCCCATGCTGCTGACATTGTAAGCACTTTCTGGCATGATCATGTGCTTCTTGTTCTATTGTGGGCCAATAATACCCCATCCTTAGCAGTTTCTTGGCTATGGTCATTCCACTCGAGTGCGAACCAAAAATACCGTTGTGTACTTCAGTTAGAGTGGTTAATGCCTCCTCAACGTTTAAGCAATGCAATAGGGTTCCTTTTATGCTCCTACGATATATGGTATCACCTAGGATGACAAATATGGATATCTTTTTGACAAAGGTTCATTTTAGGTTTAATGGTAGGTCGGCGGGTATGACTCCTATTTGAAGGTATGTATAAATGTCGTGGTACCAAGGATTGCCAGGACCAACAATTTTGCACACGAATTCTGATTCTGGTACCTCAAATGCAGGCATGAGAAGCTGCTCAATCAAGAATTCATATTTTGGAACGTTGTGGGGGATATCCAACAAGGATCCAATTGTTGCCATGGCGTTTGCTGCTCTGTTGTTGGTTCTAGGAATCTACTCAAATGTTATTTCAATGAAAGATTTTTGAGAGTCTCCACCAATTTCTTGTATGGAGTGAGCTTGTCATCCTTGGTCTGGTATTCATCGTTCACTTGATTTATGATCAATTGGGAGTCTCCATACACTTTGAGAGCTATGATGTTCCATTGCACTGCTATTCTGGGACCTATAGTCAAAGCCTCATATTCTGCGATGTTATTGGTGCAAGGAAATGCCAATTTGTAGGACCTTGGTATGCAATCCCCTTGTGGAGTGATGAAGAAGACACCAGCTCCTGATCCATGTTGTGTGTATGAGCCATCGAAGTATAGTTTCCAGTGGTTAGCTATGTTGAGATTGAAAATGGATTCATCTAGAAACTCTGAGACAAGAGGGTTCTTAGAATAGATGGGTGCTTCTGCCAGTTGGTCTGTGATGACTTGTCCCTTGATTTCTTTCCTCTCTACATTTTCAATGTCGTATTCTGACAATATCATTACCCATTTTTCCATTCTTCATGTGAGCATTTCCTTTGATAGTAGATACTTGAGGGGGTCAATTTTGGCGATGAGTTTTATCTTGTGTGCCAACATGTAATGTTTGAATTTTTGTGATGCAAACAATACTACAAGGTATGCTTTCTTGATAAATGAGTAGTTTAGCTCATGACTGACCATTATTCTACTGATATAGTAGATATCCCTTTCTGTTCCGTTTTCATCATGCTGAGCTAGGAGAGTCTAAGGGCTGCTGTTGTTGCTGACACATATAAGATCAATGGCTTTCTTGGGATGGGTGGCATTAAGACCGGGTGCTGTCAATAGGTATTCCTTTATTTTGTTGAATTCCTCCTTACACTTGGTATCCCATTTGTACCTACTCCCTTGTGGAGTAGGTGAGAGTATGGGTTCTGTTTGTCTGCCAGTTGTGCTATGAATCTTCTAATGGATTGGAATCTGCCTTGTAGACCTCTTAGTTGCTTTAATGTTTTCGGTGCCTCCATCTCAAGGATTTCTTTTACTTTCGCTGGATCCACCTTGATGCCCCTCATTGACACTATATATCCTAAGAGCTTTCCTAATTGTACGCCGAATACACACTTCTTTGGGTTTAGTCTGACCTTGTACTCCTCCAATTTGTCAAAGATGGCACCTAGGGTTGCTATATGATCTTTTCTCTTTCTGGACTTAGCTAGGATATCATCAACATAATCTTCAACCATTTTATGGATCATGTCGTGGAATATCAATGTCATGGCCCTTTGATATGTTGCTCCTGCGTTCTTTAGGCCGAATGGCATCATGTTCCAACAGTAGGTCCCCCATGGACAAGTGAAAGCCGTCTTATGTTGATCTTCTTTTGCTATCATGATCTGATTGTATCCTAAAAATTGTCCATTAGTGATAGCATCTCATGTCCTGCTGTCATGTCTACTATCATGTCGATGTTGGGAAGTGGGAAATCATCTTTCGACATGCTTTGTTTAAATATTTGAAGTCTGTGCAGGCATTCTAATGGCTCCATCAGGTTTTGAAATAGGTACCAAATTTGACACCCATTCTGGATAATCTATTGGTCATATGAATCCTGCATCTAGTAGCTTTTTCAGCTCCATTTTGACTAATAGAGCGATTTGAGGGTGCATTTTTCGAAGCTTTTGTTTGACCGGCTTTGCTTTTGGATACACTGCTAAGTGATGAACCACAGTCTCTAGATCAAGCCCTGGCATGTCAGCATAACTCCATGCGAAGTTTATTTTCCTTTCCCTTAGGAATGCTGCTAGGAGTTCTTGCTCTTCTAATAATAGTGATTCCACATAGAATGTGATATGCGGGGTCTCCTTTGTTCCTAGGTTGACAGGATTGCATTTTTCGGCCAAGACTGCTGACTTTTCCTGATGAATAGCTCTTAAAGGAAGATTGAATCCTTCATCCTCAAGCGCCTTAGAGAGGTTTTCAACGTTGGATATGTCCTTTCTTTTTACTTTTTTCTTGTCAGAGAGTGCCACGGTGTGGTTTTCACTCAAGGACTTGGATATGATTCTTAGTTTCTCACTTTTACAACTGAAGGATTCAATCGTTTCCCCATAATAGGAATGTGTGTCCAACTCTATTATGAACCCTGCCTTATGATCTCTTTCTGGAATGTTATCCCGCGATCCCATGAATTCTGAGAGCACCTCATCATTTTTGAATGTATCAAGAACTGGTGGTCCTCGTTGGTCACAGTCGATGAGTTGGGGATATACTAAGCGGATCTCATGATTTTTTTGGTCTGGTTCAAAGGATAGGATACTAATCATACACAGGGTGGTGTCCGCAAATAACCTAGGTAGATTGGTCATGGTATCCTCGTCATCACTACTATTATAGATCTCAGTTATAAAGTTATGTATGTCTCTACCTATGGACATTGGTGAGCGTACTGCTACTGCTATTGGCCGAGGAGAAATATTAACCGTTCTAACTAGAGGACTTCGGCCACATATGGTTATACTCGGAGGGGTACATCCAAGGCAAAAATTATTTATGGGTCGCGTCTCTGGCATGATAGGTATTATGAGCCCATTGTCGTTTTGTCTGAGTCTTTGATTTCTGTCTTAGCCCATTGCGAGCATCATTTGCAGACCCTTGCTTCGGTCATCCATTGGTAAATTAACTGCTGGTCTTTCATCTTGATATAGCATGTGTGATGGATCTGCTTCAATAACCTCCTGGACAAGGTCTCCCCATCTTGAGAATTCAGGATAGTCTTCAGGAAACGTTTGTGATGTGGAAGCTTGGTTTTCTTGTGGATGTCCCCATGATCTAGGAGATTGAGGTAAATCTCCTACCAAAAAAGCATTGTTAGGGAGCTTATAGTTTCCACAATCGTCATCCTGGATGATGAGCTTGATGTCAGAAATGGTGGGAATGACGGGAGTGGCGGGTGTCTCTATCGCAGAAGTGGACACGAGAGTGGCAGGATCGATGTATGGTGTGGATGGGCCCTCATCATTTTTTGGCACTTGGGGGATTTTGTAATACTTTGCTTCAAGATTTTGCAATATGAAAAAGGTTCAGGGTCTCCATGGATGGTAACTTCTTGTCCGTTATGTGTAAATTTCACACATTGGTGGAAAGTTGATGCTACCGCTTTCATCGCATGGATCCATGGACATCCTAAGAGGATATTATATGGCAAGTCGAGGTCCAAGACCTGACAAGTGGTTTCCATGATGGCAGGCCCTACTTGAATAGGGAGTTTGATTGTGCCCTGAGACACTCTTTCTTGGTCATCATCTGCTCTTATTGTGATGCCCTTTCCTTTGTCGATGGAATCTTTTGATATTTTCAACTGCTTGATGAGGCTGAGAGAACAGATATTCAAACCCGCTCCTCCATCCACCAAGACCCTTTTGATTTTGCTCTTATGTACTATGGATTCTAAGTAAAGCGCACGGTTGTGAGATGGTTGGGTGGGGAAATCTTGGTCAGAGAATGTAAGGAGATTCAGTGTAATGATGTTTCCGACCATAGCTTGGAATTGCTTCGCATCAAGGTTTGCGGGGATAGTGGATGAGGCCAATGCTTCTTCAAGGATTTTCCTATGGGCCGATGAGATTTTTAGCAACTCCATGATGGAGATTTGTGCTGGTGTTCTCTTAAGTTGATCTACAACATTGTAACCATGTGGAATAGATCTAGATGAAGGGACTCTATTTGGTTGGGATGATCCTATGATAGTAACTTTTCCGCCTCTTGTGGTGACTCCACAATCTTCGGCATGGGCGCCCTTGATGGTGATGACCATGCATTCTTCATTTAGGGAGGCAATGACTATTTCATACACATGATTTACATTGCCCTTCCCTTTATCATTTTTATTCCCTTTGTTGCCATGATTCGACATCGGATTCGTATATATCTTGAGATCTTGATTTCCCGTAGGTTGTTCCACGTTTATGATTTTTTTATCGATGAGATCTTGGATGATGTTTTTCAACCTCATGCAACTGTTTGTGGTGTGGCCTTTGATTTTATGGAATTTGAAAAGTTGATTTTCATTATACCAAGGAGGTTTCACATCCGGTTCTTGGTAATTCTCAAATGTAGGAGGCTTGATGAGTTTTTCATCGATCAACTTTTTTATTATGTCCTCAAGTGGTTCCCCCAAAGTGGTATATTTTCGTTTGGGATAACTTTTGCGTTGGGGTGGTCCCCTTTGGTCATTGAGATTATTGATGGTTGGATTGTTGTTGGGTTGGTGTGTTGTGTGATGGTGGTTTTGGTGTTGAATTTGGATTTGTGGTGTGGGTATGTTTTGGTGTGGGGCATTAATGACCACCTTGGCATCAACGACACCATCATTAGTAACATTTTTGTTCCTTGCCCACGTGCGAGGTTTATCATTGTAATTGGATGGTGGGTGGTTTTTTTTTTCTATTCGTGGTATGATGTTGATTCCGCGGGTTGAGTCACAAGGGCTCTTTCGATGCTAAGCGCCTTGGGGATCAACTGATCGTATGTGTTGATGCCCTGAACCTTGAGATGAAATGCCAAGTGGCCTTCAAGGTTGGCTATGATGGTGCAAACTTGTTGTTCTTCTCGCATGGTCCACTTGCTCCGATTGGCCTTGGATCGTCATCGTTGAAGGAATGAAGCAAAAGATTCACCTTTTCCTTGTTTCAGAGCTGAGAGTTCTTCTAGACTAACATCCATTGCAATGTTTCATGCGTAGTTCTTAATGAATGTGTCTATAATTTCTTAAAATGTTCTAATGCCTGAAGGTAGATGAGAGAACCATTCCATAGCGTGGCCTACCAAGCTCCTAGGAAATAGCCGCATCAAATAAGTATCGTCATATGCGACCTCCATGCAATGAACCTAGAATTCCCTGATGTGATCTTCAGGGTTTCCCATCCCTCAATATTTGTCAAATTTGGGGATTTCAAATCCCTTGGGGAATGGTTTCATTACTAGGCTCCTATTGAATGGATAAGGACACAAGTTGCTTGGTGTTTTGGTTGTTTTCCCTGATTGAAGACCGAGCACTTGTTGCGAGAGCAACCTGATTTGTGTCGTCACATCATTTTGCAGATCAGGGGGTGGGATGAAAGTGTTTTGGGGTGTTTCAATCATGGTTGGATGGGTGTGTTGGTTGGTGTGTTGTTTGATGGTATTTGTATGTTCTGCCGAGCGAGGTAGGATTCCACCTGTTTTTGTATGAACAACGCTTGTTTTTGATCTTGTTGTTGCTATGCTAAGATTTGTACTTGTTGTTGCACTTGTTGCTATTACAACAACGCTTGTTGTTGTGCTTGTTGTTGTTCCAAGAACGCTTGTTGTTGGGCTGCCAATTCTATTGCTTCTTGCTACTCTTGATATTGCTTTATTGCTTGCTGATATGCTTGCAATTGTGCTACTTGTCTTTGTGCAAGAAGTTGTGCTTGATATTGGGCTTGTTGTGCCTGATATTGAGCTTGCGCTGCTTGTGCTTGGGCTTGTGCTTATGCTGCTTGTTGTTGTAATAAGGTTTGCACTTGAGCAGCCTTTTGTGCTTGTAATGCTTGCAATTATTGGGCGGCTTGGGCAGCTTTTTGTTGTTGTTGTTGCAATAATGCTTGGGCTTGTTGCGCTTGTAAGGTGGCTTGTGTTGCTTGGGTGGCCTATGTAGCTTGAGCAGCTTGCTGAGTAGCTAGTTGTTCAGCTTTTTGTTTCTGAACTTGTTGGTATCCTCTTTGGAAAGTAGCTTGCAATGCCGCGTTGTATTGGCTTGATGTGGTGGAAGTTGATGGTGGTGGAGGTGGTGGTGGATTTGGAATGGTGTTTGTGAAGGTGTTGGTGTTTTGCATGATGGATGGTGTTATTGATGTGATTGGTCCTTGAGAGACCATGCTTTGTGATGTTAAGGGGGTGTTTGATGATGTTGCAATTGCTTGTGCATTTGTCATCTATTGTTGCGATATCAATGACAAATTTTGAGCATTTGGCATAATGCTTTGATTGATATTTGGGATAGTGGTTTGATTGATATTTGGTAGAGGGGGAAGCCCTAAACCAAGGAGTGATGAGGATGATGACGACAATGGTGGAAGAGATGGAAATGTGAGGGGTGCAAGTTCTTGTGAAAATGTTGTGGTGTCAAAGATTCCCCCTAGTCCTAACATATCTCCCTCCCCTTGTGAATTTGTGAGGAGAGGAGTTTGGGGTGTTGCACGAAAGTTTGATGACGATGGATCATGATGGAAGGTGAGAGGAACATTCATATGTAATGGGCTTTCAGATATGTTTTGTTCCAAGGTGGTGTTTGCATCCAAGTTTTGATTATTAACAAGGGGGTGTGTTTGAAGAGCATTGCAGAATGCATTTCCCTTGTTAACGTTGAGTTGGGTTGGAGCAAAAGATGTCGTGGTTTGCAAAATGTTTTGTGTGATGTTTTGGGATGGGGGTGTAGATGAGATGGGGATGGTGGATGAGATTGGAGGAAATGATGTCTCCACTATGGTACTCACGTCAAAATTAGACGATAGTTTGGCCCCTTGTTTTGGTACCTGCAAAACAACAAGAATAAACAAGTTAGACAAGAGATTGCAAGCCAAAACAAGGATTCCCCATGAAATCCATTTACAACATTCAAACTAGGAAGAAAATATTAAAGAACACAATGGAAATGATAAAACAAAGATTGAATCCTAATTAGATGTGCAAACTCATGATCCCATGGGGGAATTGGTGTCAATTTGATGTGAAAATTGGCCATTTCCCAATTCCTAAGATGCAAGCTTGATATGTTGATGAAGATTTGATCCACTTTGTTGATATTGAAGAGTGCTCCAAGCTAAAATCTGCAAAACCTAACTATGATTCAAGAATGATTGATGAAATTTGATGGATATTTGAGCATGGTAACTTTGCATAAATTGTGGATGATAAAATGAAGATATGAGCTCTTTATTTATAGAATTCCAAGATGGATGAATGTCCAAATTTGAGCAATGTGGGGCTAACATTCATCCAATGGTATGATTCCACCTGTCAATCTATGAATGGATGAAGGATGTGCAAGATTTGGGGTTTGTGCCAATAAATGCATAATTTTAAATTTCAAATTTGTTGAAATGACACGTAAGAGGGAAGGGAAAATGCAATAAATGCCACTTGGCTCAAGGCAGAGGACATGTAAGATGAATTTATTGCCTTGTTGGATGTACATGTTGATCTGGAATTTTTGAATTCAATTTGAGAGAATATTCCAAAAGATGCCTTGTGAGGAAAATAGAGATTCAATAAATGAATTAAATCTATTTTCATGTGCAACTTGCATTATCTAGAGGATGGGACATGAGATGAGATTATATTAATTAAGGGTTAATTAATTTAATGAGAGAGGTTAGATGATGTGACCTATTTGACTCAAATTTATGGATTTATTTAAATCAAATAATAGAGGAATATGATAAGAGGCTAATTAAATAAGGATTTTGATTTATTTAATTAAAAGAAATGGTGTTAGACTAAATCAAATAAGGTTTTAATTTATTTAATTTAATGGATAGACTTTAGAGATTTAATCAAATAAATTGATTATTTAATTAAATAGGGATAATTAGATCAAATGGATTGATTTAATTAACAAGAGAGAGTGACTTAATTAGAAAAAATGATTTATTTAATTAAGGGATGAAAGTTGATGAATTTAATCAGATAAGGAGATTTGATTAAATGGTTAGGCCGAGGGACGATTCAGGAAGAAACGATGTTAGTAATCGGGATCAGATGCATAATGTCAATTGGTATGTTTTATGTGTCTACAGAAAGTACAGAGGTAAGTTGCCTTTCAAATGTTTTAGTTGTTGAAAGATAGGTCATTATGTTTCAAAATTTCCAGATAGAGCTTTGAATAACAAAAATAGGGAGAAAAAAGGTAAGATGGTTAAGAAAAGTTATTATGTTAGAGAAGATGCAAGTATATCTGATGATGAATCTAATTATGGAGATTATGATGATGGTGAATGCTTTTTCATGGCTTTAAAAGATGAAACTAATTTTGCTAACTTTGAGAGATATGTGAAGGAAAGGGCTCCGGAAGAAAGTGCTAATAGAAAAGGCACTTTGGTGTCTGCTTTTCATGCTAGACATAAGAAGAACTAATGGACCATTGATAGTGTATTCTCTAATCATGTGACCGGTGATAAAAGTAAGTTTGTTATACTTGAAAAATATGGAGGACTAGTTAGGTTTGGTGATGATGCATTTGCTAAGATATGTGGAAAAGGTTCAATCATTTTTTATGACAAGCATAACATTAATGATAGGTGAAGCCACAATAGTGGTTTACAATTTGATGGAGGAAGGAAAACTGAGAAAAAATGACCCCATGGCAAAAAAATTGGTTTTAGCCTGGGTTCAAATGAACCTACAAGTTCGACTGAACCCAAAAGGGGTTCGCTCGAACTAGGGTTTGAGTGAACGCACTAATTACTGGGCCCACATTTCCTGCCCAAAATAACAAAAGTAAATGCATATTGATGGTGCTTTGCTAGAACCATGGTTCGTGCAAACCCTGGTTCAAGCGAACCCCTCTTATTCCTCATTCTCCCCTTGAAACACAAAAAAAACCTAATTTTTTATGCTTCAAAGCTCAGGTTAAGGATGAAAATGGAGGAATCTTCATAAAACCAACTGGAATCAAGTATTCCTCAAAATGAGCTATCCAACAAATATAATTTTAATATGTTTTGGTTTTATTATGTATTTGTTTTTTTAGTTTTATTAAACATAGGTTTTTCATCGAAAATGAAGGTCTTTGTTCTGCACATGTGGAAAAATAGCAGATTATTAATTTTTTTAAAAAAAAACATGAGTGCATTAGATATTGAAGTCCTTGATCCAACAAAAAAAAAAGAATTTTGATATATACAAAAATGGTTACGCGTTATACGGTCGCGCTATGTCCTAATTGTAATTGGTTTGACTTCGAAACTTGATTAAAGAAAAAATATTCAATTAAAAACTATCTAACCAAGTGGAAGCACTAGATATCGGAGTTACAAATCTAAATTTGAAAGAATTATAATTTTATCCTTCATGGAAAAAAAGTTATGCGTTATACGGTGTGCGTCACTTTTTAAAAATGTTGTTTTCTGAAAAAAATTGGTTTTCGTGGGAGATGGAAAAAAAAGTGCAATTTGATTCCAAAATTTTTGAAAAAAATATTTTTTAGAATCTAAAGACAAAATGTGACAAGACTCTAGTTTGCATCATCTTCAAATTCCTCACAGTTTAGCCGCTATAGGTGCTCAAATGTGAAGATTTAGTTAAAAATAATAATTTCAGTGTCCAGTTTGGCCAAAAATTGTAAACCACTATTGTGGGATCACCCTAATGTTCTTTATGTTAAGGGTTTAATACATAACCTCTTGAGTGTTGGAAAAATGTGTAGCAAGGGATACAATCTTATGTTTTAGGATGATGTATGTGAGATTAGAAAAGACTCCAAAATTGTGATTGTTGCTGGAAGGAAAGATGAAAATGTCTATCAACTCAAAGGTATTGATGGTTATTGTTTCATGACTCAAATAAATGAGAGTTGGATATGGCATAGAAGAATGTGACATAAATTTTGATAGCCTAGTGAGAATAAGTTCAGTTCAAGTTGTGAGAGATCTACCAAAGATTACAAAGACTATCAATGCTATCTGTAAGGAATGTCAAGTTGGAAAGCAAGCAAGAAGAAGTTTCAAAGTCAAAGAATAATATTCTACCAGATTGTTGGAATTGACACGCATACAAATATTTGTGGTCCTACCAGAGTAAGAGGTCTTCAGGTAATAGGTATTTCATGCTATTGATTGATGATTATTCTAGAATGATGTGGGTTACATTTCTCAAAGAAAAATCAAAAGCCCTAGATAAGTTTAAAGCATTGAAAGTTATGGTTGAGAATGAAATGGATATGAAAATCAAGTGCTTGAGGTCTGATAGAGGTGGAGAGTTCACCTCCAATGAGTTCAATATATTTTGTGACAATCATGGGATAAAGAGGTATTTACCCACCCCTAGGACTCCTCAGCAGAATTGAGTGGTTGAAAGAAAGAATAGGACTATTCAAGAAGCTGCAAGGACAATGATGAAAGAAGCAAAGCTACCGGAAGTATACTAGAGAGAAGTAATTCATATCGCTATTTACATACTTAACAGAGTGCAAGCAAGAGAAAAAAACACAAAGACTCCCTATGAGCAATGGTATGGAAGGATTCCTACTGTCAAATACTCAGAGTGTTTGGAAGCAAATGCTATATTAGAAGAGATGAAGAAAACTTAGGAAATTTTTATGCAAGGTCTGATGAAGGTATCTTTCTTGGATATTCTACTAAGAGCAAAGCTCATTGGTGCTACAACAAGAGACTAAGAAAGATTGTTGAGAGTGCAAATGTCAAGGTTGATGAAGACCTACATAAGACTTCAGTGGTGATAGATGGATATGAATTAGATGAGTCTTCTTGTAGAGAAGAAGAAAAAGCTAAGGAAAAAGAAGTGTAGATTGAAGAGGAAGAAGCTTTAGAAAAGATTCCTAAAAATCTTACGTATGTGCAAAATAACCATTCTAAAGAATAGATCATTGGTGATAAGAGAAAAGGTGTACTGACAAGAAGGAAAAATGCTAAAAAATAGATAAATCTATGTTTACTTTCAAAAGTTGAACCTAAAACAATGATTGAAGCATGTGATGATGAGTATTCGATCAAGGAAATGGAAGAAGAACTAATGTAGATTGAGAAGAACTAGAATTGAGAACTTGTCCTAGGACCAACAAACAAGAATGTGATTGGATTTAAGTGGGTATTTCAGAAAAAATTGAATGAGAGTTGAGAAGTAAGAAAAAAGGAAAGGCTTGTGTGTAAAGGCTACTCACAAGTAGAAGGAATAGATTTTGAGGAAACATTTACTCCACTAGAAAGGATGGAAGATGTTAGGATGTTTTTGGCTTTTACAAAACATAAGGATTTCAAATTTTATCAAATGGATGTGAAGTTTGCTTTGTTGAATGGTGAATTGGAAGAAGTATACATAGAACAACCAAAAGTATTTCAGTTATTAGATAAATCGGATATGGTTTGCAGATTGAAGAAGGAATTATATGGATTGAAACAAGATCCTAGAGCTTGGTATGCAAGGTTAGATAGGTACTTGTTATAGTAAGGATTCAATAAAGGTACTGCAAATAGCAATCGCTAATTCAAAGTTGAAAAAGATCAAATCTTAATTGTGGATGTGTATGTTGATGACATAATTGTTGGAAGAAATGAAGCTATGTGTACAAAATTTGTAGAAGAGATGCAAAAAGAATTTAAAATGTCAATTTTTTGGGAGATGAATTTCTTCTTTGGGCTACAAATCAATCAGAAAAATAAAGGTATTTTCATTTCACAATCAAATTATGTCAGGAAAATGTTGAAGAAGTTTGGAATGGAAGATTCTAAACCGATATGTACCCCTATGGTTATTGGTTGCAAGTTGAGCAAGAATGGTGAATCTCCTAAGGTTGATCAGAGCAAGTATAGATCAATGATTGAAGGACTGTTATATCTAACTGCTACTATAATAGATATCACACATGTAATTTGTCTTGTGGCTAGATTTCAAGAAGATCCTAGAGAGTCACATTTGGAGCAGTGAAGAGGATATTCAGATACTTGAAGGGCACTTTGGATAATGGCTTGTGGTATCCAAAGGATACTGACTTTACTCTGAGTGCATACATAGATGCAAATTGGGCTGATTGTGTAGATGACAAGAAAAGTACAAGTGGTGGTGCATTCTTTCTTGGATGTAGATTGGTGCCATGGCTAAGAAAGAAACAAGATTCAATATCTTTATCAGAGGAAAAATATATTGCAACAACATCTTGTTGCACACAAGTTTTGTGGATGAGGAAAAAATTAAAGGAAATCATAGTGGTATATGATGAACCAATTTCTATCTTCTATGATAATACAAGTGTTATCAATATATAAAAGAATTTGATAATGCATTCAAGGACAAAGTATATCTCAATCCAGTATCAATTTTTGAGAGAGAAGGTTGTAGAGAATGAAGTGAAGCTTGAATATGTGCCTACAAAGGATCAAATTGTTGACATATTCACTAAGGCTC
Organism: Sequoia sempervirens; assembly: GCA_007258455.2. Classification (NCBI taxonomy): domain Eukaryota; kingdom Viridiplantae; phylum Streptophyta; class Pinopsida; order Cupressales; family Cupressaceae; genus Sequoia; species Sequoia sempervirens. The sequence goes on along the minus strand of VDFB02204721.1, from coordinate 85,000 downwards.
TTCCTAAGGATACTTTTGAGTATCTTTGGGAGAAGTTGTGGGTTATTTCCCCTCCTTTGAACTAGATGCATAAGGAGATTCATTAGTCTAGTGGATCTCAAGATTCATTCTTTGGTCTAGATTGATGTTGGTGGCTTCCTCTCAGGGGGAGTAGGTAGTGGCATTATTGGTTGTTGCAGTAAGGATGAGTGAGAGTTGTCATTGTGCAGTGGTTGTTGATTGATGTAGTTTGGTGTGTGCTCCTAAGGGGGAGTATGTAGAGAATTAAAGGAGAGGAAGTTGTAGAACATAAAGGAGATGAAGTTGTAGAGTAGTAAAGGAGAGGAAGTTATAGAGTAGTGGTGAAAGGGGGAGAATGAGAGATGGAAATATTTTTCCCTTTTCCATTGATGTCAAAGGGGGAGAGAGTCATGTGAAAAAGACAAGCCACTAAGAGGGAGAGAGCAATATGAAAAATAAAAGTGTTAGTTAGAAAAGGAAGAGAGAGAGTAATGAGCTATTTTGTGTAAGAAGGAGAAAGTAAGAAAAGAAAAGAGAAGAAGAGTTGTATGAAGAGTATTGATGATCAGAGTTGTTGTGTTTGTTGTTAATGGTTTTTCACATCATGTGTTGCCATCAATGACAAAGGGGGAGATTGTTGCAAGTATGTGCAATTGGTGTTGTCATTGATGTCAACAAGATTTGGTGTTATCATTGGTGTGAACTGTATGAGTAGGAGTTTGTTGCAAGGATGTGCGATTGGTATGGAGTTGAAGTTTTCTTTGGTGATGCTTTGATTAGTCGCATTATGTTGTCATTAGTAAGCTACTAGTGTAAACCTCTAGTGTTGCTTTGGTAAGCTTCTATATATGGATGTATGGTTGAGTTTCTATGTTGCATTTAGTTTGGTGGTGATGAGGAAGTACTAAAAATGTTAAGGATGTGTCTTTGGTGCTTGGTTTCCAAGTACTTTTGAGAAAATTTGAATAAAAAGAGGAAATAGTGTGTTGGAGCGGTGTTATGTGTTGCAAAGTAGCATTTTAGCTTAGCTCCACATTTCTTCTATGTTGAAGATCTACTTGTGTGGATTTGATATGAGTTGAGAAAACACCTCTCAACCTTGCAATTACATAAGGTACTATTGATACATAAGGTATTGTTCAACCGAAGACGACGAGGAGGTGTGGGGGGACACCCCCCCAACAAGGGGTCTTTGGGGATCATCCACCTGGTTGGGGTCTAAGGGCAGTGCCCCTAAAAGGGAAATTTTATTTATATTTTATTATTATAAATTTGGACCATTCATCATTATGTCTCATATCTGACGACAGATATTTTATTAGCTTGACTTTCCCTAGAAGACAACCCTATTTTGTGAGGGCATTGTATTACGACTGTGTATTGCAATGTATTCTAAGAGTTATAACGGTTGTGTTGCCTTTGGATCTCTGAGTGGTGATACTCCTGTGAGAAGCTTTCTCTGCAAGTATATTGTAATCTTTGTGATTTTTGAATAATATATTGGGCGGCTTTTGGAGTGTGGGTTTTTTCTCCTAAAAGAGTTTTCCCATGTAAACCATTGTGTTGTGGTATGTATGATATTTGTGTTTATTTCCATTTAAGTTTTTGTAACTATTAAATATATGTAAAAGTTTTGCATTATTCTCCTCTCAAGATTAGTGTAGGAAGTTGTTCTGCTACCTTAGCTTCCTTACAAGTGGTATTAGCGCTTGATCACCTTTGGTTTTAGTTGTGGGTTGTTGGGTTTCTTGAACTAATCCAGATTTGAGTGGGAGCTTGTGCAAAAGATACTTTGTGATCTTGTTGTAGGAATTTTCAGATGGCAAGTTCATCGAGGAGAATAGAGGTGGATAAGTTTTCTAGAAATAATTTTGAAATGTAGAAGTTGAAGATGGAGGATCTATTAATAAATTGAGATTTGTGGGATGCTGTTGATGAGAATGTTTCAAGGCCTATAGATCCTACTCAAGCTTCTCAATATGATGTTATGGACCGTAAAGCCAAGGGTCTAATCAAATTGTGCTTAGTAGACTCTGTTTTAATCAATGTCCATGAAGAGACCTCTACACAAAAACTAGGAAGAAGCTTGGTGAGATGAATTAAGCCAAATATTTAGTGAACAAGATTTTCATGAGGAAGAAATTGTATTCCTTGAGAATGGAAGAGGGTGGATGAATTACAAACCACTTGGAAGCATTCAATATGTTGGTGGCTCAGTTGGAATCAGTAGGTATCAAAATGGACGAGGAAGAGAAATGTCAGATCCTTCTTTGTTCTTTGCCTAATTCGTGGGATTCTCTTGTTATGGCTATTGGGAGTACTTATATTATATTGAAGATTGAAGATGTGGTGGGTTCATTATTTTTTGAAGAGACGAGGAGGAAGGTATCCATCAATGCCAAGGATGCCTTGAATGTTCATGGAAGACCTAAGGAAAAAGGCAAGAAGAATGAGAAGCACGACAAATCCAAGTCCAAGGGGAGATCTAAGTCTCCTAGAAAGTCCAAAGTTATTTTCTTAAACTGCGGTAATCCTGGACATGTTTGTAAGGACTACAAAGAAGAAAAGAAGAAGAAAAAGAAGAAATTTGATTATGATTCTGAGTTTGAGAAGGATGATGGTGACACATTCATTGTAGTTTTGGGAACTCGTGCAGGTAATGATGCATGGTTAATTGACTCAAGTGCATCTTTACATACGAGGTCTTTAATAGAGATTGGTTTTCTGAAGCCCGATTGTTGTGTGAAGCCTTTAGCTACAAGTCTTTCCTTGTGTTTCTCTACTTTTCCATCAACATTATACTTTTTCTTGTAAACCCATTTAACTCCAATCACATCCTTACATTTAGGAAGCTCTACTAGATCACAAGTTTGATTCTTTTCAATTGATTGAATCTCATCATCCATGGCTGCAATCCAATTGTCATCCTTAATTGCATCTTCAAAATAAATTGGATTAGCTTGTATTAAGAATAGAAAATTAGAGCATAAATCATCATTTTCAACCTCTTGTATTTCATCATATATCTCCCTTAGACTAAATTGTGTCTTCTTTGAAGTGTTTATAGATCTTGATATTAGTGATGCAAGTGCTGGATTAGAGGACTCACTGTTGTTATTACTTGTTGGAGTAGTTCGATTTGGAGTGGTAGGTGCCCTAGAAGGTGTTGTAGGAACATTTGCTTGTGTAGTAGGCACAACATGAGTTTCATTTTATTCATTTTCTTGTGGAACACTAGCTGCAACTATAGTTGTTTTGTCTATGCTGCCATCCCATGCTTCTTCTTCAACAAACTCAACATCATGACTTATTATAAGCTTATTTGTGATAGGATTGTATAGCTTATATGCCTTGGATTTCTCACTATATCCCACAAATATACACTTCTCTCCTCTATCATCTAGTTTCTTTCTCAACTCTTGAGGTATCAATGAGCATGCTACACATCCAAAGACTCTCAAATGTGCAATGCTATGCTTCCTTTTGCTCCAAGCTTCTTCTGGTGTTTTATTTATCCTTTTTTGGACATCTATTTAATATGTATACCGAACATGCAACTGCTTCATCCCAATAGTCACTTCTATGCAGGGACCTACGTACTCCAGTAGTCAAATCGACATCCCAAGTTGCAATTATGTCGGTTGTCAAAAGCGCATGGTACTGACACCATCGACATCAAACTAGAAATATTCCTTTTCACATTTTGCTTCAGAAGGTGATAATGTTCCTTTGACTGCATCACACAATCCATTGAGTGTGAACTATGAGGAGAAGTTTGGTCATCTACACCTTAGTATTCTAGAGACTAGTGCAAAGCTTCCTACCCCTTCACCTTTCGCTTCTTCAGCTATCAGTGCTTCTATTCAGTAGGATGATCATAGTTTTTCAGATCTTCCTTTGTGGGATGAGTATTTGACAAGTATTTCTAACTTGTTCATGGAGTCTCATACTGCAGATTTGGAGGACACTTTTGAGGGATTTTCTCTCCTATTTGATGACAGTTCAAGCACAACTATTACCCCATCTACTTTGTCTTTGGAGATGGACATTCATGAGTCTCCTCCTTCACTTGATTTGTCATGCTTCTTGGTTGAGTTTGACCATGATCATGTTGTGTCTCATTCAATATTCACTACTGAATTTGACTCCATTTTCCGACAAACGTTTATCGGTCGTTCGACAAACATTTGTCGGACAATCGACGAATTGAAGAAAAAAATTTTGTTGCCATTTTTTCATCAAAATTATGATGACGAATTAAACGTCAAAATAACGGTGTAGATTCATCAGTTGTTGGCATCATAAAATGACTCAGATGTTCATCAGAATATCGATAAAAACTTTGTGTATCCACTGGCGAATTACAACCAAAATGCAATTGCAATGACTCTTCCGAAGTGTCGAAACAACACTAGAAGATCATCGTCATTTAGAAAAAATGGGAAAGGAGTTTCGAAAAATCCTTCATCGTAGCTATAAAAACTTCGTCGGACCTTTTCGGTGATTCGTCGATGGCCTTTGTCGAAATTGCAATGAAACAATGCAATTTTATTTTTAAAAATATTCGTTGAAATGTACCATCGTGGAGACTCTTGGTGATGACCACTGAAGCCAACCCATAGGTGAGAGATCAATCGTCGAAACATGATAGAAAACTCACTCCGATAGTCCATGTCTTGCTGATGACTTCCGTCGGCAAGACATATCCAATGTCACACTGATCTGACCTCTTCAGGAGTTTTAAATAGACCTACACCAATGTGTTATCGTGGAGACTCTTGGTGATGACCATCGAAGCCAACCCATCGGTGAGAGATCATTCATCGACACAGGATAGAAAACTCACTCTGACAGTCCATGTCTTGCTGATGACTTCTGTCGGCAAGACATATCCAATGTCACACTGATCTGACCTCTTTAGGAGTTTTGAACACTACTGGTTATCAACAAGACATTTTGAGGGTCTCACCAATTAAAGAAGTGTCTAAGAGCTAGTAAACAGATGAAACCTATTAGTTTTCTTATTTTGGGGTTCTTTAAATCATAAAATAGATACCATCTTCTTGTGTATAATGTACTTATATTTAGATTTGAATTCGAGACCAATTGTCATTGTACATTCCATTTTACTTGCACAAAGTATTCTATAAGCAATATATTGATAATGCCAAATGATTTATGGTGTTGTACAACTCTACCTATCATCACAGTTTTGTTGTTCCCCCCTAGAGAATCCTGCAAAGACAAGTTTACAATACCAAGCCAAATATCACATGAAAAGACTTACTTCCATACAAACAAATGATTATTCTCACAATAATTGTCTAAATCTCATAAACAACAATTCCACGAAAGGTACGTCCATGCTTCATAAGAGATGACCGATCATACATATAGACTGCAAGATGCATAGAAAAAACATTACACTTGAGAACAACCAAGGGCTAACAAGGGAAAGAGTTAAGAAACGTCTGGATTGAAGAGAAAATGTGTAGGGAAAATGTTGAGCAGTGTCAAGAGAACAGAGCTTGTAGAACATATTCTTGACCTAATCAAGCTCTTGAACAACTTAAACAAAATTAAAATACTAACACATACATGAGACACATGTAATGAACTTCCAATATCTACTATCTTTTCATTAATGCAGAGGTAGGTAAAGGAGAAATAATTATAATTGTAAGACTATTCATAGTCCAGTAAATTATGTTCATAATTTGTGTTCAATAGACCTTAATTTTATCATTATATTTCCCATCTAATACCATATTTTAATCCAGGGTTCAACTATCTCAGATCTAAAGAAGCACCTTCAAGCACTATAAAATTATAAAATAAGGTACTATAAAATAAGGTAAGACTTTTACTTGAGAAAGATTGGGTACACTTGTAGGATTAAAGTTCTCGCAATCATCAGGATTTATTAGCACACAGACACAACTTGCAACATATGAAGTAATGGATGACTACAAGTTAGTGAAATGGTCCATCATATGTGATTGGTTTGCAAATTGATTGGTAGAAAATAAGGTTACAAACAGATCTACATAAAAAATTATGAGGACAATCTATTGTAATCATCAAATAGATGAAAAGTGCAAAGGAAAGAGTTGAGCTACATCTCTAGAGCCTAAAAAAAACACATGCAAGAAACATAAAAAAGAAAAAACCAATTTTTGGATGAATACAAAATGGTGCCTTCAGCAAGTGATTCATATGCTTTCACACCTGATAGGAAATTTAGAAGATCTTAGTCTTCCTCCTGCGTGAAATTAATCCATTTACGTAAAA